>JASCZI010090781.1:36766-85124 GCA_036250425.1 Stylosanthes scabra
GAGAAAGAGTTTCTTCTGTCAAAGACAATCTCTACTCTTCCGGTTTCATCTTGTTTTATCTCTTGTAAGAGAGGGGCTTGTCTAGGTTGAGTGGGGATGGCTCGATCTATAGACCAAGATCTGGGTAGATCTATTTTGTCCCACTTAATGAGCCTTGGGATTGTGACGTTAGCCTTTGTCATATCAGTGACAAACAAAGTGGTTTCACGATCACTGGATTTGAGAAGGACCCTAGAGTTACAAGTGTTCATGACCTTGTACTGAATCCTATAGATTAAGGCAGCTGGGATGGATCCTTCTTTCATGTTAAGACCATGAATTCGGATATTGAGGAACAAAGAGTCAAGGATATTAGGATCTAGAAGACTCACTGTTTTGTTTGGGAAACAATTGAAATAAACTGGACCATGTCCTAGACTTGTTTCGACAGTTCCTATGAGGGAATCTTGGAAGTCATTGTGCCTAATATCTCTTAAGCACATGAGGATTGAAGCATTTAAGGCTTCTCGGATGAGTGGCTTGACTGCTACTTGGACACATCCTATGTGAAGGTATTTGTAATGACGGGTATGTTCTCTGACAGATTGTTTAGTTAAGAGATGGAATTCCTCTCCAGACTCTGGTCCAAGAGGAATGTTGTTTTCAACAGTCTTGATAATGTAATCAGACTTTCTTTTGTTATCATCAGGAACATATAGTTGGTCCTGAGGGATTTTGGGTATTTCCCAATTGTCTATTGCTTGATTGATATCTTCGAAGCAAACTTCTTATTCAAAGATATTGTGCTTGGGAGAAAGTTCCTCTGGTTGAGTTACATTCTCAGTAAGCGGATTGGGTGAAGGTAGGCTTGAGGAGGAGGAAGAGGAAGAGCCTCGAATTGAAAGGCGTCGAGAGAGGGTACGGAAGATGTTTGACATAATCATAAAAATTCCGATATCATCGCCCTCCTTTGGTTCAGAAAGAACATATATATTATCATTAAACTATAACTCATATTTTTTAATCTGGAAAATTGTGGACTTTTTTTTTTTTATGATCTATTTCTTAAATCCATAGCCACCAGGACTTCAAACGTTTTTATCTTATCATTTTCAAAAACATCGTCAAATTAGCCTTACTGCCCCACGGAAATGGGTCTTACTGCTACAGTTTTCTTAAATGATAAGATTAAACGGCCTGTACTTCCAGATTTAAGAAACAGTGTTATTTCTGGATTTTGTACAAGAACATAAACAGTAAACAAGAACATGAACAGTAAATAAGAACAATTTTATATATATATATATCTATCTATCTCGTAGGATATAAACTTCAACAAAGAATATCGTCAAGTTCAAGTGAAATTATAGTTGCTTGTTGTGATTTATGGTTCATGTAATTTTGGTTTACTTCAGATTATTTATAATTTATAAAACTAATTTTGGTTATAAAATTTTGTATATATATCTATATATATAAAATTTACGAGTTTCATTTACGTGTCGTCTTACGATTCAACGAATTACGATTTTAAATCAACTTTTCGAGTCGAGGTAAAAACTACGAGTTTACTACCTTGACCGTAACTAATAGGTTATACGTATTTAAGTCAAATCAGCATTAAACGTTAGATCATTTGTTGAAAATTACACGAAAGAATTTAATTGTCATGTGTTTTAACTATTCGAAAACTAATTTATATTTTCTAATTTTGTGAGACTTAATTGTCCTCGGTATAACTCTTCAGAGACTTATATATCCTTTATATTTTTTTGGACACATAACATAACATAAATTCAAAAACGCCAACATAGATGCAATATAGAAAAATGATGTCTTATTTGAGACAAGAAGTTTAAACAATAAACAGATCAAACTAAAGTGGAAAGGGAGTGGATAATGCCCCTTTTAAATTAATAACACCCCTTCCTATATATTAAAACATTAATTTTCTTTCTAAACTATCTCTAATTTAAGATAAGGGAAAAATATATACGTACTCCTAATTTTTTAAAATTATATAAAATCACTCCAACATTTGTAAAGTACTTGAGTGTTTTTTATTTTTAAAAAAAAATGAGACAATTATATCCCTTTATTAATTTGACTCATTACATAATAACAGAACATACTTATTTGACTGCCGTAGGATCCATGTGATTGTAGCAGTTGCTAGAATGAAAATGTATAAAACTTAAATGATACAATTATACCAAAATGTTATATCCAATAACTAGTATCATCTAACACACTTTTTTATATGTATATACATTAAAAATTAATGAGTGTCGTACATCTTTATACATCTGTACATCTCTACATATGTATCGAAGTATGCACATACATATTAGGTGATGAATTGTGCATGCTTTTTTTTTTCTTTTGACAGTAATGTGCATTCATTTGAGTGGTTGTAACTTATGATAATGGGGAAAAGAGTCGGATCTTGTGCTAACAATGGCATTCTTTTTCCTCTTTTCATAAAAAATGGTCCAGTATGTTTTGTTGTTCTTTTGGAAAAATTTAAAAATACTCTAAATATTTAATTTAAATTAATTTTATAACTAAAATTTTATAATCATCATATAATTAAAATTTTTTTTTCATTTTTACTCTTCTTTATTATATACCATCCACTATCATCAATACCTACCAAAAGTAGAGATTTGATGCGCTTTTGTAGAGGACATGGTGATGGCATCAGCAATAATGTGGAGGGGAGGAATAAATGATGATGGTAGCGAGCTTTAGTGGTAGAAAATGAATTGAAAAAAAAGTAATTTGAAGATAAAAGAAGAATAATTTCATGATAATGGTGATAGAGATAAATAGTATTTTAAAGATAAATTTGAAAAAAATATTATTAATTACACATTGATCGTTAAATATTTGACCGTATGGGTAGAATCAAAACTAATTGAAAACGTAGGGATAAAATTGAACAAATTAAATGTTAGGGGTATTTTTTAACTTTTCACAAACGTTGAGAAAAAAAAACATACTTTACCAAAAAAAAAATTAATTATGTTGGATTGGTCCAATGATTAACTAATTTGTACGCTCAAGCAAGTATCAGTGATTTGAATTCCACTTTGTACATGTAGCATTTCATTGGCCAGTGACAAACCCTTAAATGAAATTTCAATCCGCGACTCATTAGTCATTAACCTGCGGGAGCGAAGGATGCCGTGGAAAAAAAAAATTTCTGCCTTGCTAAAAACAACTTTTTGCCCTTTTTTTTCGGTAATCTCTTTGGAGTATGCTCTCATAAAAAAATCTTAATAGTATACGATTAGGAAGCTCAATGGCTGACGTAGCGGCTGGAGAATGAATTTAGGAGGTTAAATGTTTAGGTGTCGTTATTAGAAAATTTATTTTTTAATTATTTTTAATTGGCATAATTAACTGAATTTAAAATTTTAAATTTCAAATATAATATAAGGTTGTTGAAGTAATTTTAAAATGAATTATTTTTTTAATTAAATTATAAAATTTTATATTTATACGATTGTTGAATAATTTTAAATAAATTTTTGTTTATTTATTTTTTAAATTAATCGTATTTATAAATTAAAATTTCAAATATAAGATACGATTGTTAAAGTAATTTTAAAAAAACTAATTTTTTATATTGTCTATTCTCGCCTATTCAGACAATCCTAAAATTCTTTCATGCTCTATTTATTAACGAATTGGTGGGTTAGTAAGTTGGTGGGCTTAGCCCACCTGAGTTTTTTTTAAAATTAATAATAATAATAATAATAATAATAATAATAATACATTATATCGAGAAAATTTGTGTATTTGTGAATACAGAGAAAGAAAAAGAGATGAGGAGAGAGGGCAAGGAAGAGTAAGAGAGGGAGTGAGAAAAAAAAACAAAGGAAAAAGAAGGGAGAGGGGGAGAGAGAAGGAGGGAAAGGGAGAGGGATAGATAGTGGAGAGAGAGACAGAAAGAGGGGAGGAAGAGAGAGATGAGGGAGGGAGTAAAGGAGAGATATAGATAGGAAAATAGAGATATAAAAAAAAAAGAGATAGAGAAGGAGAGACTAATGGAGAGGAAATAGAGTGAGGGAGAAAGAAATAAATGGAGAGAAAAAAGGAAAAAAAAGGGAGAGGAAGAGAGAAGGGGAGGGAGTGAGGGAGAAATAAAAGTACATAGGGCGAAAGAAAAATAGGAAAAAATGGGGATATATATATATATATATATATAAAGAGAGAGAGATAGAAGGAGGGATAAATATATGGAAAGAGAGAGGGGGAAGCAGAAGAAAGAGGGAGAGATACGAAAATAGAGAAATATCAAGAGAGAACGAGGGTTAGAAAAAGAAGTAGAGAGAGATGGAGAGGAAGAGGGAGATAGATAAAAAGAGAGGGGGAAAAGGGGAGTGAGAGATAGGGAAAGAGAGAAAAGGATAAGAAGAGAGAGTGAGAAGACAGGGAAAGAAGGAGAGAGAGATAAGAAAATAGAGAGAAAAGAAGAAGGGGGAAAGGGAGAAAGTGCAAGGGTGAGAGAAAGAAATAGAAAGAGAATGAGATAATGAGAGGGGAGGGAAGGAGATAGAGATAAGGAAATAGAGAGAGAAATGAGAGATCGAGGGAGAGGAGGTGAGGAGGAGAGAGAACGCGAGAGAAAAAAATGGAGAAAAAATGAGATAGAGGGAGGGAGGAATGAGAGAAAAGTCATATGTTTTGTATTTGGTAAGAACTTCAAGTGTAGGATTAAAGTGTGAACTCCATGCATTTAAATTTGATTACACTTACTTACTTGATAAATTATTTCTTATAAATAAAGAGAGAATAAGAGAGCAAGGGTGACAAAAAAAAATAGAGGAAGAGAAAAAGATGGGAGGAAAAGAAAATGGAAGAGAAAGATGGGGAGAGGGAGAGAGAAAAGGAGAGAAATAGATAGTGAGAAAGCGTGGGAGACATAGATAAGGAAATCGAGAAAGAAAAGATAGAGAAAGAGAGAGAAAGAGAGAGGGGGAGAGGAAGAGAGAAATCATATATTTCATATTTGAACTTATTGGTGAGAACTGATAACTTCAAGTATAGGAATAGCGCTGTAGTAAATTTTTTATCAACATACCGACATGAGATGTCTCCTATACTTATGTATCTCACAATAGTCATGTAACTCAATACATTTAAATTTGATTGCACTTACGATAAATTATTATAAATCACTTTATTTAATTTATTACGTTAAATTGGAATATAAATTCCGTGCATTGCACGAGTAAAATACCAATTTTAAATACAAAATAATAAAAACACAACATGCTCTGCGATCCAAGAATAAAAATCCAAATTGCTGTGAAAAGCTATTTATTTATCTAAAGAATGGGTTCACAATACCGAGATAAAAGAGAAAAGCCTTATAACTTAAAAATATAATGCTCCTGCTCGTTGTCCAAAAAGAAAAAACATAATGCTAATAACGCCCAAAAAGAAAAAAACCATAATGCTAATTAACCCATTTGGTTAGAAAAAAAAAGGAGAGGCTATTTGGGTTAGTTTATGCCTTAATGTATATAACAATTCATTAGCTATGACAAATTATTTAAAAATTAAAGTACTTTAATTCAAAACAATTTTGATTGTTTTAGTGGTTAATTCATTCATTCATATAAGTAATTATCAAAATTTGACTTGTATATGGAGCAATAGTTAGTAATAAATTTTTAAATAAAACTCAAATCTACATTAAAAAACTTAGGAAATTCATGGAAAAAAATAATGCTAATAAATAAAGGAAATAATCAATAAATGATAATAATTTATACCTTTATACCAAGAAAACTGGAATAGTTTAATCCAAAATTCGGTCTCTCTCATAAAGTAATTAATATTTCCCAAGTCTGTCAATTTGTCATATTTATCTCTTACCAAGCTTCATAAATAAAAAGTAATTTTAACTGATTTGATGATTCATTAAACATAGCTTTTTATTTTTTTTTGTTTCAATTATATGCCACAAATTTTTGTGGCACGAGGTTTGGTCGTTTGGAATTGGAGTTTGGCGGCATGCTAAAGGAATCCACGTGGCACCGATGAAGCATCGCATCATTAACTGATCACCACAAAGCTGGCCTCTTCACGAACCACCCCTGCACTGTTACTGGCCTCACACGTGTCACCCTTTGGGACCCACTTGCACTTTCCAGACACTCTCCATTTTCTTCTTTCTTTTTATTCTTTTTCCGACCAAATACCAACCAGTAAACCCCATTCAATATTTATATTACTCTCATGTTCGTATATCAATATCAATATCAATATCATCTTATCTCATCGTATCATATCATATCATATATACTATGAACTAAGCATTTTTGTCCGTTAATTCATTAATAACACCTTCATATTTCTCTCTATATTATTATATCATATCTTTGCCTATCTTTCTCTGGGTTGGTGCCAAAATTTTACAATACCACCAACCAGTGCCTATCTGCTTCTGCTCATGTCTATCCCCAATTCTTAAGGTATCTATGTTATTCCTCTTTCTGATTCTTCAGTTTACTGATTTAAACATGAAATGAAGCTGCTCTTTATTATTGATCAAGATTTCAGTATGTATAAGTCTTTATTATTTAGCCATAAAAATTCATTCATGCTGATTTTCAAGTTGATATGTTATTGTGTAGATCTTTTTATTTATGTATTTATTTTGTTGTTTGATCATTCTTCTTTGAATTTCATTTCCTGATTCAAGTTTTCATTAGATATAAGCAACTCTGATTTCTCAATTTGTATATTGAAGTGAGTTATTGATGTTTGCTTATTTGTGTTTCAGATTGAAAGAATCAAATTCACAAAATTTGCAGCATAGACACTGGTTGGAATGCTGAGAGATGTTCTCTGTTTCTAACCCTAACTCTGAGATCCATAAGGTTCTGACTTTGCTCTTGCTGAATTTGCTGATTCACTATTCTTTGATGCAAAATATGCACACAAAATTTTTGGTATTGCCTGCTATGCTTGTACATGATTTGTGCGAAGACGGTTGAATCACCATTCTTTCTCCATTTAAACATATATTGCATTCTCTTCCAAGTAGCAAGGATAGAGTAACTGTTATCTGGTAGAGGATTTAGCATATTGTTTGGTACTACTTCAAGTTCAAGATTCTCCAATGGATAGCACAACAAATACCTTGATGCAAAGATATGAACTGGGAAGGTTACTAGGCCAAGGAACCTTTGGCAAGGTCTACTATGCGAGGAGTTCGATAACTAACCAGAGCGTTGCCATCAAAGTAATCGACAAGGATAAAGTTATTAGAACCGGGCAATGCGAGCGGATTAAGAGGGAAGTAACTATCATGAGACTAGTTCGTCATCCGTATATAATTCAGCTTCTTGAGATCATGGCCACCAAGAGCAAGATTTACTTTGTCATGGAGTATGCGAAAGGTGGCGAGCTTTTTGACTTGGTGGCCAAAGGGAAGCTCAAAGAAGATGATGCTCACAAGTACTTTAGGCAGCTCGTGAATGCAGTCGATTTCTGTCACAGCCGAGGCGTATACCATAGAGATATAAAGCCGGAGAATCTTCTGTTGGATGAGAATGAGGATCTTAAGGTTTCGGATTTTGGGTTGAGTGCTTTGGCCGAATCGAAAAGGAAGGATGGATTGCTGCATACAACTTGTGGAACTCCTTCCTATGTTGCCCCTGAAGTGATTAGAAGGAAAGGCTATGATGGTACAAAAGCAGATATTTGGTCCTGTGGAGTAGTTCTCTTTGTCCTATTGGCAGGCTATCTACCTTTTCATGATTCAAATTTGATTGAGATGTATAGAAAGATAAGCAAAGGCGAATTCACTTGTCCGAGTTGGTTCCCGAACAATGTCCGGCGGCTATTGTGCAAGATGTTGGATCCAGATCCGGAGAATAGGGCTACCGTGGCTAAGATCAGGGAGTCTTCTTGGTTTAGGAAAGGGCCAAATGCTAGACAGAAAAAGCTTGAAGTTGAAAACAAGGCCATAACAAATCCTGCTGACCAAAGCCATGAAAGTGATGGTGTAGTGGCTGAATCGAATCAAGAGCCGGTTGGTGCTGCTGCGAGTATAAACGCCTTTGATATCATATGTCTGTCCTCTGGCTTTAACCTTAGTGGATTCTTTGAAGACAGTTTTCAGAGAAGGGAAGCGAGGTTTACTTCCAGACAGCCGGCACAGGTCATCATATCAAGGCTGGAAGATATCGCGAAGCGGCTAAAGATGAAGATAAAGAAAAAGGCTGCTGGTTTGTTGAAATTAGAAGGACTCAAAGAAGGTAGGAAGGGGAATCTGTCACTGGATGCTGAGATCTTTGAGATCACTCCCTTTTTCCATTTGGTGGAGGTGAAAAAATCCAATGGAGACACAATGGAATATCAAGAAATTATGGATAAGGATATAAGGCCTGCCCTTAAGGACATCGTTTGGGTTTGGCAAGGTGAAAATCAACAGGAGCAATCCCAACAGTCGGCACAACAGATACCGGAAAACGACCAGCAGTAAGAACAATAGAATGGCAGTCGAGGCCCGTACCAGATAGGATCTAGGGAGGGTAGATGTATGCAGCCTGATCCCGGAAGCAGAGGGTATATGTACTAAGTTTGAATTGAGTGAGCTCAAGGCCATAATATAATAACTTCATCATTATACTAAGACTTATCTTCTACCTGTAGCAAGAAATTCAGTCATAAAATGATTCTCAATTTTCAATATATCATGCTGCTTGTTCTATCTCATGTGCCTCTAATTCTGTTTGGGAAGAGTTATACTTCTTGATCTTGCTATCTGATATCTTTTGTTATAACTTCATTCAAGGTTTGATTAGGAGGAATTAAATATTAAAATACAAATGACAGTCATTAACAGATATATGTTCATGGAAATCAAGTCTAAAATTCCAGATTAAAGGGCTATTGGTTAATGGTTATTTGCTGTATAGCTCTGGTTTGAGAAAATGTATGAGAAAACTGCTGAAAGTGTGTATAGCTTTGTTAATCCTTCTTACTTGATATATCAGCTAAAGAGATAAAAATGATGCAGACATGATGAGAGTGAAGTGGATATAAACAACAACATCCTCTTCTTGATCACATTGCATTCCCTTTTTTACGTTTTCACCACCAAACAATTCCTAGAAAGCGAAAATCTAAGAGTAGAATCTTTGTAAAATGTGCATTTCATGCCATTTCTCTATAACTGAAAATAAACTAAACAAGCAATTTTGTTAGAGACAACAAATAGGTTCTTCAATTCCCT
The DNA here is from genome assembly GCA_036250425.1 of Stylosanthes scabra. Taxonomy (NCBI): domain Eukaryota; kingdom Viridiplantae; phylum Streptophyta; class Magnoliopsida; order Fabales; family Fabaceae; genus Stylosanthes; species Stylosanthes scabra. The sequence continues at coordinate 46,005 of JASCZI010090781.1, forward strand.
GGTCTCTGGTAAAGGTTTGTATTTGGACATGTCATAGCATGTCTCTCCTTTTTGGATGCATTAATGTTATCCATTGATTTTGATCATAAAATATTTTATAAAAAATTAAAAAATATTTTATAACTGAAATCAATTTAATATCAACAGCTAAAAATACTAGAACACCTGATACCATACAATAACTCATACGCTTCCAAAACTATATTCAAAGAGATTTTTAGTAAATGCTTCTATGATACTGGAAAGGAAACTCTATCATTTATCAGAAGCAATTTGACTAAGTATTTTGCTGATAATCTTTAGTTCTTAACATGCTATGCTTATCAATATCTCCTCTTTTGAAAGTTATGTTTGGAAAGCCAATCTGCACTACTACAGCACCATTATCAACCAAAATAAGAAAGATCTAATTTACCATCATAAGTCTACCCTAAAACCTTAAACCTATTCGCGTTCAATATGATTTAGTAATTCAGCCTACTTTATAACTTAACTATTTAAATTGAACATTTTTCTTGTCTCCATTCCTCTTCAAAATTTAAACTCAAAATCACACCATAATTTAATTCCTTAGCTTAATTGATTGAAAACAATTTCAATGAATATGATGAAGGCATCAAATCAGAGTATTCATTCATATTCACTTTTGATATGATATTTGATAACAGTTAGGACCAACTCAGACTCAGCAGAATCCTATTACATACAAATCCAAATTGCACTTTGGGAAATGAAATCAAGTGGATTGAGTTGAAGAGACCAAGTGCCTGTGCCTCCACAGGTAACGGCCACTAGCCATGTCAACCAAAGTCCAAAACCCTGAATTTATAGCACTCCCAATCTGATAATAACAAACAAAACATATATCACAAGTATGAATAAAGTCCTCTAGATGGTTTAGAAGTGCGAGTTAGCTTTTGGATTTAGTTAGACTCCTTCAGTTTCAGAAATATTTAGAAATTAGAAGTGAAAACTAACCTTGGAGGAAGGATTAGAAGAGTGTGAATTTTGTGTTGCATGGTCATCATCATCATCACCATCAGCATGATTGTCAAATTGTGGAGGCTGAGATCTAAGGTTTCTGAGGAGAAAGAAGCCAGCAAGAGTGGCGGATAAGAATATCAAAATCACCCTCAGAGGACACATTTTTTTCCTATCTGACTCTGATTTCTGCAAAGAAACGTGTGTTGGGAGTGTGTGTGATTAATTAACGACTAGTTAATGAATGTGTGGAAGAATGAATGAAAGAGGTAAAGTGATGGTTACTCATACTCAAATCAAGCTTAGAATAATGGAAGTTGATGCAGTAGTTGTGGACCCTGTAATTAAACATCAAATGATAATTATTAAATAATTATAAATAAGAAAAAGCATGTGGTTGGTCATTGCCTGCTCATTGGTGCTTTCATTTCCGTCAACTTTCAACAACCGCAGACTTAAACTTGCCACAAATACTTTCCCTTTCATTTGTTAATCTAGTCATCACTCATCCGGTCATCCCCCATTCCGAAAAGAAACCTATGCAATAAAATCGATAATGTGAGGTGTACATCTATTTTATTCAATTAAATTTAATTAAATCTTTAATTTTTATATTAAATTAAAAAATAATTTTGATATTAAATAATATAAAAAATAGCACATAAATAATATTCTATTTGATATCAAAATTATTTTCTATTTATAATAAAAAAAAATGATTTGATTAGACTTAATTAAAAAAATACGTGTATACTTAGAATTATTCAATAAAAAACTATACTAAGTAGATAATAAAAATGAGTTATTATTTATTAGGTAAAATCAGCTACGAAAATAAGATTATATACTTATATATAAATATGCAGATTAATTAATTTATTTTTAATATATATTTTATATTTTAACATATACTTAGTATTTTTAGTGTACTTATTAAATTAGTTACTTATATAAAATATAGGTTAAAAAATTTTAATTTTAATATATTAATAATGTAAATAGTTTTACGCACATATTTAATCATATTTATTTTTTAGATGTCATTAACTATAAAATTTACTTATTTTTTTGGTATAGTATCATATAATTTAATTCACGTGTAAAACTATTTTATATCAATAACGTATCAAAATTAAATATATATTAAAATATAAAATATAAATTAAAAATATATAAAATAATACATATACTCATACATAAATATATAATAATTAATTTGATAACTATTTTTAATAAGCATATAATATTTTTTATAATTCAAATAGTTTTTCAAATTTAATCTTTAATTTAAATTAGGGTAATTCACGTCAATAATAAAAAATTTGCACAAGAATGGTTTTTTTAAGGGTTACAAGAAATGTGATGTGTTGTGATTTGTGCAAGAATATTCTCAACGCTATATATGCTGTCTTTGATTTAGTTATAACCTTAATTCTATCTATCGATTGATTTTTCATTTATAATTCAATCTTATTATACTTGTGGGTTGAGAACCTCACACTCCTAATCATACCCGCACTTAATCCGCGGGTATCAATTCTATCCGCGAGTTGATTAAAAAAATAAATTAAACAACATTAAAACTACAATTAGAAGTTTTTTAAAGACATCACAGTATGTCAAACATACAATTTAAAAGCATAACTTAAACAATATAATTAAATCACAAATAACATAATCATCAAATTATTCAAACCCTAAATAAACCACAAACAACATAACCATCAAGTTGTTCAAACCATAACATTATGTTTGGATCTAGAAAGGAAAATTAAAGGAAAGAAAATGAAAGGAAGGAGAATGGAAGGAAAGAAAATAGAAAGAAAAGAAAAATATTTTATGCGAATATTTTGTTTGGAATGAAAGAAAAGTGAGAGTAAAGAAAGTTATAATAGAGTAAAATTACGTTAATATCCTTCATTTATATTATATATAAATTATAATCTAATTAATGCATTTAAATATTTTTTATTTAATTTTACTTTCAAAAACTTATTAAAAAATTTAAAAAATTAAAAAATATAAAAGAACATATATATCCATATTGTGATAACATGAAAAGATACTATTTTTAATTAATTTTAAATACAAATATAAATAAGTTTAATAAAAAAAAAGTTTAATTTACTTAATTTTACTTTCAAGACTTTTATATTTCATTTTGATTAACAAAAAAATATTTTTAAAAAGTATAAATGTTTTTATTTATTTATAATTGCATTTTATAAATATTAAAAAATATTGTGAACTTAATTAGAAAACTAGATTAATTTAAATCCACATTTATAATTAAAATTCATTTATAATTAATAATTGATAATAACAACATATAACAAAAATGTTACTGAAAAGATTAAAAAAACAACGCTTTCTTATTAGTAAAGGAAACAAATTTTTCATGGTGAGATTTCATGTAAAATTTTCTATTCTTCTATTTTTTAAAAAAATTATGCTAAGTACACACCAAAAATTAGTTGTCAAATCAGCTATTAGTATAGAATACATGTTAAAATAAAAATATATAATACATATTAAAAATAATTTAAATAATATATATGTTCATACACAAATACTTAGTGGCTGAATTTTAGTGCGTCAATAACATTTTTGACCTTTTTTTTATATCAAAACAGAGTAAAAAATTTTCTTTTCTTTTTTTTTTCATTTTCTTTCCTTGCTTTTTATACTTTTTTTTGTCTTTTGTAGTCTAGATCAATAAAAAAATGAAAGAGAAATAAGAAAAAATAAAATAGAATATATATTATAAATCATATATTATTGATATATGTATTTTAAATACTTCATAATATAAGTTATATAAATAAATAATTTTATAATGGGTCATTTATATGTAAAAATAATTTTAAATAGATAGACAACGTTTTTTTATTAGTGATGTATTGGCAATTTTCACGGTAAGACTCAGTAATATTTTGTTTTCTAATTTTTTTATAATAATTTTAGGTTTATATTTTTTTTAATTAAGTCTAATCAAGTCTTTTATTCACTACAACATTTTCAACGTTTAGCGGCGGTTTTGTAAACCGCTGCTTATACGGATGCCGCTAAACAATTTAGCAGCGGTTTTTAAAACCGCCGGAATAACCGCCGCTAAACATATTCTTTGTTTTGCGGCGGTTTGTCCGCTAAACACCATCTTTTAAAAAAAATATATTTTTTATTTAAATGCGCTCCTCCGTAGTGCTACGAGACTCCCTCTTTTGATAATTAATTCTGAAAGTTCAGTGAGTGAGATTTGAACCCGGGACATAAGAGTCAAAATTCCTCCCACATACATGTCTTCCACCAAGCCGACCCAACATTTGATACATATATATACTAATTATTTATATGGAAGTCTCTATAATATTCATATAGTGCATTATTTTGAATGATGTAAATTAAATTATTGATACTTTTATTAAGATGTCTAATTAATCTATGGTTTATATTTTATTTATTATTTATAAAAAATTTGTTAACTCTAAAAATTAAAGTCAATACTTTTTAATTAATCAGATTTGCGTCATGTGAAATATTATTTTTATCATTTATATTAATTGTTTAATTTTAAATATTATGCTGCATGCGCTTGGGTAATATATTTTTTGCATGATTATACAATTTCTTAAAAATTATAGTAAAAACTTATTTTAATTGGTTTTTTAAATAAAAAATTAATTCATAAAGTGTTTTAAAATAACTAATCATGCTAATAGAAAAAATATTATTAATGTGTAAATATATATTATGAAAATTATAAATTAGACACTTAAACAAATAAAGTGATTAGAAAATAATAGCCATAAAAAAATATGTTTAGCGGCGGTCGCAAAACCGCCGCTAAATAACATCCATAATTCTAATAGTATGTGTTTGTTTAGCGACGGTTTTGAAAACCGTCGCTAAACCCCAAACAAGCTAAACCAACATGCCTGTTTAGCGGCGGTTTTACGCCGCCACTAAATCCAATTATTTGCCGATCATTTTCAAAAACTGCTGCATGAACCGCCGCAAAACCACGATTAGCGGCGGTTTTAAAAAACTGCCGTGAACGGGCATTTTAGTGATTTATATGCTATCCAAAAAATTATTTTGTTATCAAATAAAAAACTCATTTCTATACTATTTTATGTGATATTTGATTTCAAATAGTCTTTTATTTAACATAGAAATGAATAATTTGGTTGGAGTTGATTAGACAATAAAAAAAAATAACAATTAGCTTTACAATTATTTTTATATCCAAGCAGGATCAAGTTTTTTTCTCATGTTGTTTTCTTCTTTTTCATTCATTTTCTCTTATATAATTTAGATCAAAAATAAAAGGAAAGTGAGAAAATAAAATAGAATATATATAATATAACATAAAAAGTATATTGTTGTAATATGTATTTTAAATAATTCATAAGTTACATAAATATATAATTTTATAATAACTAAACATATGCGAAAATTGCTTTATTTGTTTATATTTAATTATGAATTCAAATATAAGTTAATTGTTTCAAACGAAACTTACTTACATATAAATATTATTAAACTTATAAAATATTGTATATTAAAATTACTTATAAAAATATTTATCATTTCATTTATTTTGATTTTATTTTAACATTTTAATATGCTTGTAATATTATTACATTACATAGGTTTTTAATAATAATTTGCACATATGCACCAATATTCCTTTATAAAGGGTAATTATGTAATTATCATACTTTAGTCTCCCTTTCTCTCCGTTTTCTCGCTAGAGTTGGAGAGAAAATTTTATGAGTGGGTCTCACTATAAAATTCCTCTCCTCTCATGTTTTTCATATCAAACCAAGTGGTGGAAAATTCAATTTTCTTACCGTTTTCTTTTCTCTGACTTTCCTTCCTCTTATTTTCTGTGGATCCAAACATAGTGCAAAAGTCTGTGAGTGTTTGAGTCTGAAAGAGATTGGAGTTGCCGTAGCAAAGTGCGGAGTGAAATATTTAAAAATTAGGATTTATAAAATTTCATATTTATACATGCAAGTAAATAGAAGAGACTTTTATATATTCAATGTATAAAAATTACAAATTCAAATCATAGCTAAATGGTTAAAATCTTTTTTGTATAACTAAGAGGTCATATGTTTTATTTCCAATACAAACATTTTGTATAAAATTATATATTATATATGAGGTGAGGGTTGGGCGGGTAGGATTTAGTCTAAACCCTAACCCAACCCTATCCAAGCAAAATCACTCCGCTCTCAACCCGATTCGCTGTGGGTAGGGTTGGCAACCCAATCCGAGTGAGTTGAGTTGGATTGAATACTTGCAGATATGATTAGTGATGTTACCCCTAATTATATTGTGTATTTAGTATTTACTACAACCTTTTCAGTAAAAATTAAATCAAGTAAAAATGTGCATTGTGATTTCGTGCAAAGTATATCATACGTGTAATAGAGTCAACAAAAAAGAAAATAAAATATGTAATATTAATTTTGTTACACGATACTAGTTAAAAACGAACACATTAAAAATTTTATATTAACTCTTTTTCTATAACTGTTTAATTATTGTACTACAATTTACCGTAGAAATGATCAATATTAGGGGGGGTTGAAAAAAGATTATTCAAAAGTCTTTTTTCTATTACTTTTTTTAAGCTAACACATAATAGTTAATATCTTTATGAATAGTAAAATATTTTACTGTATATATGTTATGGTATAATAATTAAGAAAATAGTATGGAAAAAATTGAAATAACATATTTAATGTCCTGTTTTATTACTACCATATATAAAAGTTTGATATTACATATTTAATAACCACATTACACCTTTTAATTAATGGGCATGACTCATGAGATGATGTGCTGATCGACTCAAGAACTCATCATATTGACGGAACGAGGGCGGCCACGTTAAGTTAAAGTGTTGTGTTGGGTTGTATATTGTATTAATATTTAATATGTAGTTGTTGGTTATTGTTTTCCAGATTTATATATTCCTAACTATTGTATGTCGACATTCATTTTTAAACGAGTGTTAATATATGACTAGCAACTAGAACCGAATCGATAATTCAACTGTTCAAACTATTAAGTTCTTATGCGAGATGTTTCTTTTTCTCTTTCTCTTGAAACATGAAAGCATTCCATTCATAAATTAATCAAATGATATTTACAAAAAATTAAAAAACATTAATTTTATATTTAAAAAAGCAGATAAATATTCTCTATATTGAACTAAAAATTAAGAGGTAGTATAATATTCGATTAGAAAAAATCTTAAAAAATAGAAATAGATTAAACTGGGATTTCTTTTGTTCCTAAATTTACACAGAATTTATTCATTTATCATATTTATCTGGTTTGATAATTTTGGCTTGTAAATCAGACCAACTCTCCACAAGAGTTGATCCCGCAGATCCCCTCATTTATTTCCTGACTCACATAACGTTCATCATACATCTTGATAGGGTTATATCCAAAATTCATTCATTACATATAAAAAGGTCTCTTTCAAGGCAAAACACTATACATGAGATGTAATTATCCATAGGAGGTCTCTCTCCTTTCCTTCCGTCAACTCTTGTGGCCATTTGTCACTATATTATTTTCTGTTGCCACCATTCTGCTTCTTCTTTCTCATCAGTACATGTTCTTCTTACTCACGCCGGGTATTCTTTTCCTCATTGTTCTTCTCCTGTCCTCTGTGTCTGCCGTTGATTATACTTAAAAAAATATAATTACAACATTGGCTAATAACATCCTATCGTAGTTTGCTTTCTCTTTTTCGGCTTGCTTTATTTTTTTCAATGGGATTTTTAATTTTAAAATTATGCATACAGATAAAATGTTGAAAACAGATTTAAGGTTGAACATAATACTGCTGTTTTTATGCATGCAGTTTCATTGAACCTTATGTCACTGCAACTACATATATTGTGAATGAGATTTAAACCTTGAGATGTGCATTCAAAATATATGTAGTAGTAGTAGAGTTAGAAATGAGATTTATCTATTTTTAAGAGTTATTTTCTTAGATTCTCACCCATTGAGATATACATATGAAGGTCTTTGGGATTGCTGCCAATGTGCTTTGCTTTAACCAGCAGCTCCACTTGCCTTCCATAAATTAACTTTGACATGTATGACCTTGAGAGAGATGTGTTAAGACTTTGTACATTGGACATAATAGTAAATAACCTGTTTAAAAAGTAGGACACGTGTCGAGCATGGGCTGCTTTAAGTCTCTCACTTCTTTCTTTTATATAAGGGGATGATTACTAGTGTATTATATATTTAGGCAATTAGGCCCATTTCACTCTTAGCCCGTAGAGACAAGAGAAGCTCATGACCAAAAAAGAAAAACAAAAAAAAGGAGAGACCCAATCTCAAACTAGCAACAGCAACTAGCAACTAGCAACCCTAAACATAGCAACAGCAACTTTGCTTCTGGACGGTGATTCTCCTTCTCCCAGTGACTTCTGCGTCTGATTCTGCTTTTCTAGTCGTGGTCCACTGCTTCTCCGTCCACAAATAGTGTCGTGCTTCTTCTCCTTCTACAAATCGCGTCGAGCCCGCAACCTCTTCTTGTCCTGCTTGTTACATTCTGCTGCAGCCGCTGCAACTCGCGTCGTCCTGGCATTGTGAGGCAAGCACTTTATGTTAATTTCTCAAATTCATTTTATTATCAAGTTCTAAAATTATTATTAATTTCTGAAATTTATATTATTGTTTATCACGGTTATTGTTCTTGTTGTTCTGGAAATCTGAAAGTAGAATTGCTTGTTCAATTTTGAATGATTTCATACTTATGTTACTATTTAGTTTATGAAATTAATGAGTATTATCACGTTTGTTAATTGTTCAATTTCTGAAGATTATCTTCCAATCTTCCATTTTGCAGTGCTCAAATTGTTAATGTTATTGTTCTTATTGTTAATTGTTGCTGTTTTTGCTTACAATTGGCTTAAAATTAGCATTGTTATTGTTCTTGTGCTTATTGGTATTTGTTAATGATTTTGCTTACAATTAGCTTAAAATTAGCATTGTTATATTGTTCTAGTGCTTATTGGGATTTGTTTACAATTAGGTAAAAGAAAAAATGGAGGAGGAGATTGCATTTCTCCGCAAACCAATCAAGAAACAACTAATCAATAACACGGGAATCAAAATAAATGTATAATCTGACCTTATTAATGTTTTCAAAATAATCTTTTCAATTTACTCTGAAATGTTTCAAAATAAATTTAGAATCTGACCTTATGAATTTCAAAATAATCAAACGCACCAATGCAGTGAGGAGTCCGTGAGAAAGTGGAGGAAGGAGAAGGGGCGAGGAAGAGGGAGAGCAGAAGCATGGGTGAGCAAAATAATCTTTTCCTTACTCTGACCTAAGTTGCTGTGGTGTTATGTTGTTTTTTTTTTTTTTCAATAGTCTTTGATGTTTTCATGGTTACTGATTACTGCTTTGGTGTTTCTGGTTTGGAACCGCCCTCACTTGCACTTTCTGTTCCAGTGAGCCAAAAATCACTTAAAAAAAACTCTCCCAACTTGATAAAAGGCCAATACCATAGTTCATTGACTAATAACTTAAATTATTAGATATTATTAGATATATGTGTTAATGTTGATACTAGACATGAAGAAATATAAATTTACGGGTTTGTAGGAAAGTGATAATAAAAATAATTTGGTGCCGTCTGCTATAAAGGATAAAGAGTAATAAATTTGGAAGAGTTGTCCACCATTGTTGAGGAGAGTGAAACAAGAAAAACAACCAGAGACTGAAGAAAGGATTTTTTGGGAAAAAGTTTTTAACACAAGGATGAAAGTGTAATTCTATTGATTTCTAAGTTTTTTATCATCCATGACCATGGGCTTGACTTGGTCTCATAAGGGCTAAAACTGAATCATTGTAGGTTCACAAAGGTCGTCTCATAGTTAATGGTGTTGAGAGGAGTGAAAAGTTCATCACCTTCTTATGAAATGAAACCCATGGTAAGTTCCCCCTTCTGTACTAAAAGTGAAACACCAGGTATGTTGATAGCCCCATGGATCCCCATCGCCATCCCTATCTGAGATAGCCCAATACTTTTCTAATTTCTTAATTAGTAGTCCAATTGAGGCCTAATCATCTATCTCTATTCTCATCTTTCCTCTCCTTCTTCCTCGCTGCTCTGCGCCTCTTGCTCACCCATGCTTCTGCTCTCTTCTTGCTCAGATGTCGCTGCATTTACTTCCTCTTGCTCTGCCACCGCTCACTGCTAACTGAGGCCAGATCGCTGCCGCATCTCCCTCTTCCTTGCCCCTTCTCCTTCCTCCACTTTCTCACGGACTCCTCACTGCATTGGTGCGTTTGATTATTTTGAAATTCATAAGGTCAGATTCTAAATTTATTTTGAAACATTTCAGAGTAAATTGAAAAGATTATTTTGAAAACATTAATAAGGTCAGATTATACATTTATTTTGATTCCCGTGTTATTGATTAGTTGTTTGCTGCTGAATCCCATTGTATTTGTTTTTTAGCATGTATTTTGTGTTTAAGAACTATCAAGTATGAGACTTTTAAGTATTTTTGTTATTAGTAAGTAATTTGTGTTTGTATTTTAGTTTTAGAGTTTGAACTTTGAAGCATAAATTTATATAATTTGTGTTTATTTGCAGGTGATTTTAATATCTTGTGTTATTTGCTTATTTTTTATTTAGATTTTATTTTCTTAATGAATTATAATAATTGAAATATATATTATTTTTTTGAGAGTTATAGTTGAAGCTGAAGCATGGAGGGTTTAAGACAATTATGGTGTCAACCGCACCGCTCTCTTCCTCAGCTTCTTTTCCTCCGATCAATTTCTTCCAAGATTTTTGTCAAAGGTACATAGCTATGTGCTAATTTGAACTATTTTCTTCATTATCTTAAGGTTCTGTTCAAGCAATTACTTTTACTGTTGAGATTTGAGACATTGGTTTTAGCATATGATTCAAATGATTAATTCAACATTGGGGGGTTTATAATTTAATTGAATCTGTTTTGAACATTGTTGCTATGCCTATGAGCCATAGGTACATGGATTCACCAATTAGGTAGCTATCACACACCAATTCGCTTATACCAATTCACAATTCGTCTACATACCAGAATATCACATGTATACTTTCAACAAAAATTATTTTACATGTGGCGTTCCACATACTACATACACGTTCTCGTATCAGAATGTATTGCATTCCATGTAACTGACTATGTCTTGACATTCATATGGCCTGCAAACTTAGAAAATAACTATCCCATCTCTACACACCCCAGACAATGCAATTAAAGTTAATGGAATATGGTTTGTGACTTATTGTGATATGTGGAAAATGGTTTAGTTTGAGTGCAGTTGGGCCATCTTAATGGCAATGCTGTTTAGCATATATAATGTAGTTATTTATTTATTATTGCTGCTGTAAAATTGTTCGATTTGCCTTTGCCCAAACTTAAAATTCTCTTGCTTTGCTGTTGCCAATTTGCCATGACATGAATTGAATGAAAATCTTGGTGCAGGGTTAGCATTTTCTACCACAGAAGAGAAACTAGCTGAGGCATTTTCGGAATATGGCAATGTCCTAAATGGTACGTTCTTCTATTGTCACTACAAGCATTGAGCATGAACATCCCAGATTAAAATTTGAATGCACCTGTGCATATCGTCGTTTCCCATTTCCAGCTAATATAGTACTGAATAAAGCCAAGAATAGATCCAAGGGTTTCGGATACGTGACCTTTGCTAAGGAGGAAGAAGCCCGCAATGCACAGATGGCCATGAATGGACAGGAAAGGATCTAGTACCTTTGTTTTTCTCTTCTGTGAAATGCCAAAATTCTTAAATGAATCAGCCCTTTTCTTTTTCTTTTGTTGCAGATATTGCATGGACGCGTTCTATATGTGGATATTGAACGACATGAGATTCGAAAAAAATCTTCTGACAAGGCAACTGCTAATGATTGATTTGATCCTTAGCGATGATGCTTTGCGTAAGTAACGACTAATGACTCTGACTCACAAGGGGGGAATATGATACATTCCGGACCTAAGATTAAATTGCGAATTTAGCAGAATTACTTTTAGAGTTAGCAACTGACTTGAACATAATGCATCATAATGGGACCATAAACATGGGAAGAAGGAGCTGCATCCCCTCACTGTTTTGCATATAAAAATGTTTTGTTCACATTGTAAAAGTTGTCTCTATTTTGATGTACCAATGTTAAGCAACTGAATGACTTGTATATAGTGTCACTTTTAACTCATTCACATTTTCAACAATTTTAATGTAATTAAAAATTAAAACGAATGAATGTTGCATAAAGTAAAAGAAGTCTAGAAGAACAAGACTTGATCAAATACATAAAAGTGTGACCTTTTTTTCAAGTTCTGACTGGTCTCTGGTTGTTAATCATGCTTATTGAGAACTGAGAAACAAATTCTTGTGTAAACTCCTTGGCAAAGCATGGCATGCCTCTTTCTTAGTCTTGTGTAAACTCCTTGTATAAGAGCTCAATAAATATTTGTTTATTTTCTTAGTCTTCATGCCTCTACCACTTTAAAATTGACTTTTTTCACTATTATGGATACTGAAAAGGTTTTTGAGCAATTACTATATAATTTTTTTTTGGACAGGGCCTATGCCCTTTCTAACCTACCCTGACCCGAGAAGCCCAAGCCCGCCCAGACCCCCCAAAACCCTCAAACATGCAAGCGCTGTAGTTTGCCTTCGCCATTGTTAAATGCGATGACTCCGTCGATGAAGTCCCTTCCAACAAGGGTCGATGCCATTCCTCCGCTGCTGCTGCCGTTGTAGATGCTTATATTCAGAAGTAATCAGAAGTAAAGCGCGCTTCCAAATGTTGCGGACGCCTGACTGTCGAGCGGCTACTACTATATAATTTGAAAGTCGTTATACTATATGATGAGGTCAAAATTTTGTTTTAATACAAGGTTAAAATTACTATATCCTTTAGTCCTCCCTTGAAAAAAAAAAAAAAAGATAAAATGTTCGTATTACACATGAATGAAACCATTAGTACTTATAACAATATAACCTTTTTTTTTTCTAGAAATATTGACATAGCTAAACTCATGCCCATCGAAGAACCTTAAGATAAACAAAAACACACATCCAATTCATCAAAGGACCTATGACTATATATGAAGCATTCTTAAATTCCAACTATGTTATAGAATTTTTATAGATACAAAACCAAGATAAAAATGTGCAGTTTCCAAATCAAACTGTACATAGAATACACAAATTCTAAGAGAACAACGACTTTTTCAGCCTTCTCTTATTTCTTGTAATTACAAGTTTTCTTGAAAGAGACAGCAGGACAGGCAATCAACAATTGATTAAGGCGAATTCGGTAAGTTGAGCCTAGCACCATGACCATACAATGATGGTAGGAGCCATCGGAGGAAGCCGACAGTAGTTTCGCCTTTTGATCTCTTTGTTGAGTACTCGATCAACATGTTCCACAGGTCCCCAACTGTCCATTTTTGTGACAAAATCCAACTAGCAACCTGCACAAAATCAAAGAGAGAAATGAGTGATGAAGGAAGCAACGCAAATAAAGACGATATTCATTGTAAAACAAACCACAAAGATAGCTGCCAACATATTTTTGGAAGGAAAATTCAAGTTACCTCCTCTAGGTTCTGCAATGCCTCCAAGCCAAATGTGTAGTATGCTATGAAAGGTCTTAGGGCCTGCAGGAATGAACCGATACAAATTCAACGTTTTCAAGTATTACAACAGAATCAGCAACTGCAATTGACTAACATATGGCAACTTCTCTGAACCAAATATTTGTAGTGTCGCCAAAGAATGAAAATAATCAAAATATGTATTACCTGTGAAGCTGCAAGCCACTGAATCATAGCCTTCAGTTCAGGATCTCCTCCAAATGCACCACACCCCCAGTTTCCGGTTGCAACCCCAATATTATTGCCCTGCTCCATTCTTTGATAATCATTTTGAAAATTTCTGAATTCATGATTTAAAATTTTCCCTTCACTTGTTCCCATATGTGTTAGTGCTGAAGCGTCAAACTGCAAAGCATAAAAGAAAACGTCCAAAAAAATCGTTGAGAATTTCAAACTCAAAGATGGTTGTTCAACAAAAAATCCAATTTCTTTGTTTATTGACAGACATGGTGAAAACCAACCTGCTCAGATGACCATCCATTCTCTTGTAATATTTTCTGATACTTCTGATATTTAAATTGGTATAGAAAACCACAGAATGCCTTATTGATCTCTCTACAGCAATTAGCAATTTGAGTTCAGAATAACATAGCTTTCTGTGTGGGTCTTTAAGTGCCATTGTAATTTATTTAATTTATAGATGGTTTCCTATTTTATCATGGGGAAGATTTAAGTGATAAATGGTTGCCAGTTAACAACTCTTTGAACTTTTTTAACCATTGCAAATACTTATATTCTCAATTAATGATTTTTGTAATACTCTTTAGTTTATAAAAATATAATTATAAAAATGAAGTATCACTACTATTTATAATTATCCCTTGAAGAAAATCATACACATTCCTCGAAATGATTGAGAAAATAAAGCTAAAACAAATTTTGAAAAGACTTTCTACTTTGCAGAGGATACAATAACACATACAAAACACCCATTTAAAGAGATTCAGGAACATAAACCAAGATATACTAACCGTAATACTAAATTTTCCCTATATTGTCGCATCCCTGGGCTACATAATGCATCAATTGCAACAATCCTGGTTTTACGTCTTCCAAGTGTGTCTACATCCCTTCCATCCACATAATCACCCGAAAATCGAAATGATGATGCATACCTAAAGAATTCAGGATATACTTTCATCAATTATCATTAGGTTGGTTATGAAGGACATTAAAATGCCATGTTGGAAAGCATGCAGCAACACAAAGAACAATAAAATGTTCAACCCTTTTTATTCTCTGTAGCATATAAAATTTTGATTCGAAAGAAATGTTGTAAACAAATGCATAAGCAGAACACAGCGAGAAGAAAAATAGATATGGAATTTAACCGGATCATAAAATAAAAAATATAAATAATAGACAAATATTAACAGAGGCAAACACAGAGAAATACATTTTGCTAAGCATAACAATGAAGAAACATGATTTTCTTCCACCTTACTCAAGAAATAGGCATTAAGAATATTCTTCTCCAATTAGAAGTGAAAACCATTTCGTACTGCTCACCCTGTATAACTCGAGAACCTTTCAATGCCAACAATGTCTATAGCCTCATTTTCCTCCATGGCTGGCAAAAAAAGCATGCCAGCAATCAATTCTGGACTGATCATGAAGCGAATTTCTTCCTATATAAGAGAATTACAAAAAGAAAAGAAATATTACACATTAGCAGGCAAAAATTTTCAACTAACAAAACAATAATACCTCAACCAACAGTTTCTGAAAAATGACAAGAGTTGCTAATACAAAATTTATACTTTACATGTGAATGTAAAACATATCAGGAACTATGATCTAAAAAGCTAACCTATTTGCCAAGAATTTAGACCTAATGGTAATGCTAAACTGTACCTGTACACAACCCCTTCCAAGAGCACCACCACCAAGATATTTATTTGCAAAATCTACTTCAACAGCATCACCTGATTGATCTTCTATGAGTCCTGAACTGTGAACCTATGAAAATGCCAAAGTATATTACATTAACAGCCAAAATGAAATACGCCTCCTGGCTCCTAGCAGTAGAAAATGAATTTCCTTCAATTACCTCGAATTTGCAAAGAGGTATAGCCGAAGTGCTCCAAAAGTTAGAATTTGGGTAAGAAATTAGATCAGCATGACCTTTAAAGGGTAGTACTTTTCGCTCAAAAGAGACAACACCCTTGGGCATATCAGAACTTATCCTTTGAAAATAGTGAATGATGCATCGAATCTTATTTTCCTGCTTTTGACTGTAATCTTCATATAGACTCCTGAAAATGAAGAAAGCATCACTGATCAGTTTCATTGCAAATTTACATCAATTTAATAACACATTCAGTAATTTTCCAGCTAGACATAATTTTGTAGTAGATAAATATTAGAACAATATGAATCTAAAGCAATATCAATACCCCTCTCTTCCTATTTCTCACTCCCATTCAGTCACCATTTCACACAGAAAGCTACATATGTCATTGGCTGCACATCTTGATACCGATAGCACAAGAAAAAAAGAACACTGAAAACAGCAAATTAACAAAGATGATGAAAAGCTATAGATTCCATACGCAAACAATTGATCGAAATTGATTATTTGAAGCTGTTTCATATATCTGTCATGGTCCGGGAATAGGCAAAAAAGCGAACACGCAAGAAGAGCAGCAATCAACTCCTGAAATGCCAGGAATTGATAAGGTTAGATATAACAACCATAGTCATCAGCAGTGGTAGCCATTAAAAGCAAGTTATATTATTTTGAGTACACAACAAACATTCATATAATACAGCAAGAAACTGTAATCCTAATGCCATTGAAGTCTTAGCAAAAGAAGCAAACCTGGGAAAGGAACACAATCCCTGGTTCCTGTGAATCCAACATGCGAAGACCCACTCCATCAAAAACCTGATCAGCATTTTCATAGTGTGCTTCCAACAATGATGGCAACCTCAAAAGCAAGCTCCCCAATGCAGGAACACCCTCCTCAAACCACTTCCTTGATTCCTCTCTAGTCAACAGCTAAAACAAAACAAAAACCTAAACCTCATAACCCTAAAAACCCAAACTTTTGAAGAACCCACAATTCAAAATTGAAAATTGAGTGGGAAACCCAAAACGGTACCTGGTAATGTGTGTGTAATTATATTACCTCGTCGAAGAAGAGGGAGTATCCAAGAGAAGTAGAAGGAGACAAGGAGGTGGAAGAGAGAGAAAGAGAGTTTCTGATGTCTTCAATGGCGGTGAAGAGGATGTGGCCAGAGTCAACGTGGCTGTGAAGAGGTCCTGAGGAGAGTGCTTTGAGGGCTTCAACCACTTGCGACGGCCAGAACAGTGTGGAAGAACGCATCACCACCGGTAGGTACGGCAGAATCGATGTCAGGTCTTGCCTGTTTTCCATTTTTCTCTTTCTCTTTCTCTCGTTACGCCGTTTCACAAACAAGAAGGAGCAAATAATTCTCTTCAAATTAAGCGCCATGTAAATTTGACACCTTGTTTTCCTTTTCTTTTTTCTTTTTTCTTTTTTCCTTTTTCCTGTTCTGCACCTTCAGTATTACTATATATGGAAAAAATTGAAAAAAAAAATAATTAATCACCAAAATTATCCAAATACTCGTAATTTTTTAAAATTATGACAAAAGAACATTTTTGTCACCAATAATTCTATATGAACAACTGATTTTGATAAATCAACTCTAACCAATTCATTTAGTTTTATACTAAATAAAAGACTATTTCGATATCAAATAAAATTTCATTTATGTGTAATTTTTTTTTATAGTATTTGATACCGAAATAATATTTTATTTAGCATAAAAATAAATCAATTGATTAAATTTGATTAGCCAAAACTATTTATTTAAATAGCATTATCCTTTTGTCACCTGTCAAATGTGACAAAAATACTTAAAAAAAATTTTGGAGACTAAAAATACTTAAAATTTAATACGTTTATCATATTTTTAAATAATTGAGAATATTTTTGTTAAGTAATTAGCTCAATTTTACATTTAAGTAAGTATTAAAAGTGGGAATAGTTCGTTCAGTAGGCAACAACGTATTAGGCAAAAAAAGCCTTAAATATAGTTTCAATTTACTGTAAATTATTTATTTGTCTGGGATATTGTAAAAAATAAAACTATAAAATATTACGTGAAAAAAAAAAGTTTGGTGAATATATTTAATTATTTAACTATCTATTTATGCAAAAAGTTAATATATATATATATATATATATATATGGTAGTATATTATTTATATGATTTAAATGTTAAGAATAAATTGAAAAACATAAATGCTTAGATAAAAAGGCATGGAAACTATGAGCATGCCATGCTGTGCCAAAAGTTTGTTTCAAGATAAGTATGATTTAGCAACCAGAGACCAGTTTATATAGCTTGAAGCAGATACAATTCTGTGTTACAAGTGTGACACAAAAGATATATAGGAATGGTGACAAAGATATAGGGCAAATCATAGAAATGGTCATGTGTTATGAATTTGATCAAGTCTTATCTATGTACTTGGTCAAGTCTTCTTCTCTATTCTTTTACTTTCATCAATATTCATTCATTACCATTTCGTAATGAATGAATAAAATATTTTGTAATTTCTTGATTGAGGAATTGTATAAAGAAAAAGAATTATTCTCTTTTATTCAAATGAAAGAATAAAACTTCTAATGAACTAAATTCATTCAATTCAATTATTTCTTACTCAATACAATGAATTAGTCTCTTATTTATACTTCTATAATTTTCATGGACTAGGCCCATCGTATCAACTATTTGCCCCTCAAACCAATCCCGTCCTCAAGGTTGAGGAAAAAAAATACAAACAAAATTCTTAAATACAAATACTAAATTTCTGAATTATAAATGGGACTACTAATTAAGTAATTAACCTATTCTAAAATTAAAAATTCCGTCAGGATACCATGAAAAAATCTAACCCATCAATATAAACAACACATAAATAAACATCAATTGATGTAATTAGGTGGAGTTGGCTCTCACTTCATTCTTCTCCTTGCAAACCATAGCAACCCATATAGCATCCTCTCCCTTCCTCCATGTGCCGCCGCTGTATAGCCCTTCATCCCCTCTACGTGTGGCCGCGCCGCCGCAATTAAAGACCCAAGGTGATGGCAGATCGCATTCGACCTCCTCCTTCCCTTGCGTCGCTCTGCCCGCTGATGCCGTTGCTTCTCCCTCACCACAACTACTGGTTCCAAGTGACGTGCACCTCCTTTTGTCACCGGTCCCAAAGTGGAAGAGAGGGTAGCTGTGCTTCTGCATCGCACCATCGCGCAAGCCGTTGGCAGCCATAGTGCACGTCGGCCACCGCGCCTCTCCCCCCGTGCCTCGCCGAGCAAAACCATGTCTCCTTCCTCGAAGTTCGCCACTCCTTTTCGCGATTCCAGGGAAGCACAATAGCCATGAGAATTGGCGGCTTCCCGATGAATAGAAGAGCTCGACGGCCTCTGTGTCCACTGTCGGAGCTCCAATGAGTTTCGATCAACGCTGCCTCGCCTTCTTCTATCATGGACACTATTCTGCCCATCACTGCTTAGGTTTCCCAGTTTCCCTTCGTTGAAGCACCGACCTCAGCGTTGCACGTTGCTCCACCGGCGACCTTACTAGCACAGTCACTGCGGCTTTGATATGCTGCGTCGTCGTCCTCTCTCGACGAGCACCACCAAGTCTCGGTCACAACGCCGCCATTACCAGCCTCCACTCGAACAGGTTCACGAGTTCTCGCGGTTGATGAGGTTATAACTTCCGTCTCTACCTTGCCCTTCACGACGGCACCGTCCTCGGTGCCGCTACTAGCTGTCAGTCCCTCATCACTGTCGCCTAGAGTGGTGCCGTCAATTTCATGAGCCAGAGATCGCAGTTCGTCACCGCCGTCCAAAGCGAAGTTTGGTGGCTTTTGTGGTGGTCGATGAGACTTTTCTCTATCGATTCAAGAGCTACATCCACTTCCGACGCATCCCAATCATCTTCCCTAGTTTCTACAGCAGGTAAGTACCTCTGTATTTGAATTGGTGGAATTGGAGGCTGATTGTGTGATTGAATTTTTGGATTGTTAGACTTTGAACTTCTGACCCAGCTCTGTAATTTCTGTATTTTTTAATTTTTTGGATCTGGAACTGAATTTGCATGGTATTTTCGAATTTTCTTGATGATTGTTGTTGGATCTGGATCTAAATGGTGAACTTCTGCTTGATCAGGATGTGAAATTCTGTTGAATTTTCCCAATTTACTTCTAACTCTGCCTCTGCTTGAGATTTTGGGTCGATGATGAAATGGTGAGTTGAAACTGGATCTGAATCTCCTTTTACCTCTATTTTTTCTTGAATTTCTGTTGCTGCTAAATCTACTGCAATTTCTTGCTCTGTTGATGATTGAGATTGGGCTGTTTCTTGTGCAATTTATGTTCCGGCAAATTTCTGGCAGAAGAGGACGCATGTTCGGCTGGAATTGATGGAGAAAAGCTAAATAAAATGTATCCCAATCTGCATTTGGATTCCGGCGACTCCATAATTGAAACCATGTCAAAGAATGACTAGAAAAAGCACGTGACATCTCCGCCAATCTTTGCGCCTCCGGTGTGCCTCTACTGTTCCAAAATTGCCAAGCTGAAATGGACCATTCGTAGCCGCTGCTGATTCCATCATACTTAGGGAGTTCATCCCCGTCGTCAAATTAAGTTCCTTCCGCCATGAAAGACTCTCAACGAAAGCACCAAATGTCAGGACTAGAGTTAAAAAACATGAAAATTAAATAAGATGTATATTGTTGATTGTATGACTTAAAGTGAAAGAAGATTTTGTAATTGGCTTGATTAAAGAAGATGAATAAAGAAAAAGAACAATTCTCTTTGCTTCAAGTGAAAGAGATAAAACTACTAAAGAACCAAGTTCATTCAATTGAACTATTTCTTACCTAATATAATGAATTAGTCCCTTATTTATACTCCTATAATTCCCATAGGCTAGGCCCATCGTATCACATTATGTTCAAGACTTCAAGTCATTTGCTAATTCTTAAAGGAAATTCCACTGAATTCACAATTTAATCTTAGGCTTGGGTTGATCATGTTCCCCTTTGTAACTCAAATCATTAGTGTTTACTTACTCAAAGCATCACTTGGGATCAAACCAACCATCAATTTTTAAGAATTTTGGGATTTCACAAAAGTGAAAAATAAAGGTATTAGATCCTTTGCTTGCCTTTCCAATCATGCCTATCTATGCCTTGCGGGCTTCTTCCTCCTTCGCAAAGGTCACAAATCAGAAACCCTTGGATCTATTATTGGCTTTATACAATACTATATCAGCTGGAAAAGGAAAATGACATTGACAGGTGTATTAAAAATTTAAAATTTTAATCTAGGATGTTCATGTTCAATGCTTGAAGAACATACCAAGTATGACATTGCTTTATGCCAGAAAGGGCTTTAGCTAATTTCTTTTTTGTGGTAGAAAAATAGAAAATGCTAAACCTTTATCAATATTTTCATTCATTTCATGTCATGGCAATTGACAACAACAAAGTAAGAGAATTTAAAATTTGGGGCAAAATACTAAACAATAGTTTTACGGCAGCAACAAATGAGTTAATACATAGATTGGTTGCAAAAGATAACTCCTTATTTACACGGTTCGAAATATTTTGTTTATCACATTAATTTTTGGGAGATATAATCTTATCAAAATATTTTTGTTAGTCATTAATTTTTAAAAAATATAATCTTAAGTCAAATTAATCATTTCGACAATTAGAGAATGATATAGTAGATTAATGCCAAGTGTCAGTAAACCAATAATTTTGTGATAGGTGGTATTTAATGTAACACATCACTGTTTATAATTGACTGATTAGCATCAGACCCAAACTCTATTCTAGCCAGAATTTTAAAATGCAAGTATTTCAAATATGGTGATTTTATGGGTTCTGAGATAGGCAACTTACTATCTTGGGCTTTGAGGAGTATTTTGGATGGACAGTCAGTTCTAGAGAAAGATCTTAGCTGGGTTGTAGATTCAGGCTCGAAGATTCAAATTTTTTTGGATTCTTAGCTTCCTCCACCTTTTCCTTTCAGAGTTGCATATCCTATTGCACCTTCTAAGTCTAGAATTATATAGGTTAAGGATTTGATGACTACAATAGAGAATGAAATTTGCCTTTGTTGGAAGAAAATTTTTCCCTTGAAATAGTTAACAAGATCCTGTCAATCAAACTAGTAGCCGAAGAAAATCATTTGGAATGGGCCCTTAAAAAATCTAAGAAATATGATGTGGCTTCTCGATCTAATATTATTGCTTACCTGTTTCATCATATTGATCTTGAGTTTTGTTCTCCGGTGATGCAACATCCTTAACTCTGGAAACATTTATGGGGTTTGAATACGCTTCCTAAAGTCAAGCTTTTTCTTTGGCGTGCCATACATGTGAGACTTCCAGTATTGTAACTCATTCAAATTCGTTGCTCCTCCACCAATCCTTTGTGTTCAAGATGCAATGAAGAAGAAGAGTCAATCACTCATTGTTTGTTCAGATGCTCAAATTCAAAAGAGGTTTGGCAACAAAGTTGTGTTTCCACTTATCTTCCAAGTTCATAATGTTTAACCTTTTATCAATGGTGGAATCAACTTCTGGAGAAGACTAGGTGTTTCTTGGATGGAAAAAATGGGTAGAATCAGTGGTAATTATGTGTTGGTATGTGTGAAAAAGGAGAAATCTTTTTTTTTTGAAAAACAAAAAACACTGCCATGAGTCACTGTTGATGCTGCCTACAAGCTATTGAGAGAGTATAATGGGACTGTGCCACCTTGGATTTCTTAGTTTTTTGCCTGTTTCCTATGTAATTTCTATTTCTAAGTTTGATTTTTAGTGTTTTTTATCACTTTAAGTGATAGCTTTGGAAATTTACCATTTCTGCTTTGCTTCTTTTTTGTCCTTAAACTTTGGACTTTCTTGTAATTTTCTTTTCTATTGAAATGAAATTACCATTATCTATGAAAAAATTGGACTGATTTAATTTACGGTTATATTTTTCAATGACTAATATCGTTAATAAGAAACTTTTATATTAGTTTGAACAACCGGTTATAATTTTTTTTTGGTTTCCCACGGTAACTCCCAGTTTGGCCTCAGCCGCGAATTTGAGCTCCATTTTTAAGGAGTCTGTCACTAGCCAATGGGTTTGTTGCATGCACAAGACGGGATTCGAACATCCGACACTTACTTAAGCGGAGTAAAGAGACAATGAACAATAATAACAATGTAGAATTAAAATAAATTATTTACCTATTACGATGTCTGCTAAAGGGTGCTCTATCTCTGCTACTGGAAATGAACGATGGTGAGAAACTGGGAGGTGACATCAAGAGGAGGTTTTGGCGCAACGGGCGACACTGAGAATTTCTAGCGCGATGAGCGATGTTGACGGGTCCTAGTGTGGGTGTGAGTAGCAGCGACAGTTGAGAAGAAGTGGGAAGAAGAGGAAAGAGTGAGGGCGAACAAAAAGAAGAAGAAGAAGAAGAAGAAGAAGAAGAAGAAGAAGAGTTGAGACTTGGAAGGTGGAGAGCTTGGAAGAATGGAGGTGGCGAGCTTCGAGGAATGAAGATATGGAGGTGAAGAAGGGTTGCGTTCTTTGCATTTGTGAGATGAGTGTGTGGATGTGTGCCCTAACACATACATACATATGTGCAGGTTTGACCGGGTCGGGGCCAGGTGACTCAAGTCTTGGTCCTAGCCCGTTTTAATAATACAGTCAGGCCATTTAATAAAGCTTCGTGTATGGGCCGTAACGAAGTCGAGCCCCGATGTCACCATGCCCGGGCCGAATTGGACCTTGTTCACTCCCATAATGAGCTAACCACCAAACCAACTAAATTACTAATAATTTTTTTTGGTCAGAAAATTACTAATTATTTACTTCACAAGTTATTATTTTGTGTGTTTTTTTTAATTAACTCAATAAAATATATATAATAAAAAAAAGCATTGGCATTAAAATGACCCAAGTGCATTCAAACCAAGCCCTTTTTTTTTTAAAAAAAAAGGGTTAAACTCAGACAAAGGAACAATCTCGAGTTAAATATCAGATTGGCCCCCGAAATTTGGGGGTTCGCTCAATTTTGACCCCGAAATTCAAATTGCATCAATTTAACCCCTCACTTTTGTTGTTGTGTATCACGTTGACCCTTCCATCCACTTCCGTCAAAATAAGGCTTACGTGGCTGTTAAGTTGTACATGCTGGTATATGACTAAACGTTGTCATCCCTTCTTCACGCCACTGCGCCATCACAGTGTAATACAAGGTAGTTTTGGGGTTTTCGAAATTAACAAACCCCATTCAATGTGTTTCCCCTCAAACGTTTGAAAACTCAGAGACTCTTTCTCTTCCATTCTTCTTCGCTTCTTCTTCTTTCTTTCTTTTCAGAGGGCAAGTGAGAGAGTTGGGGGTACGATCATCAGCATTCGAGGGTTGGGGGTTTTGGATCGAAGATTGATCGAAATCATCAAAGCGCAAACATTGCCTTGTCGAGGTGAGTAATGGAAACAAAACCCCTCAACCATGTATGCTCTGTTCTTTCTCATTTGGCTACCAAACCTAATTTTCTTAATTTCTCTGCTACTAGAGTAGTTAGGGTTTAATAAAAATCTGTTTGTGGTAGGGTTTAGGGTCAAAGACGACTTTCGATTGGGGTTGTGCGTTAGATTTTTTTTCTAGTTAAGGGTTCTTTGCTAGTGTGACTGTTAAGGGAATGCTGCCAATGAAGCTAGTGATGCTGCTGCCAATGAAGCTGGGGCAAACACAAATAACCAACAAGAACACTACTTTACTCAAAGAACTTTCTCTAATCATGAAACTTCAATTTTTCAATCCAAATCTTTCTATTTTGAAATTAGGTGTCATTTTATTTTATAGTTAAGCTTTTGGTTTCATAGGCAGATCAAATAAAAAATTTCAAATTCAGATGGAAAACTATGAACTTTAAGGCTGCGTTTGGTTTAGGAGACTGGGAGACTGAGACTCAGTATTGCGTTTTTTGAACAGAAACTGGAACTAAAATTTCAGTCCCAGTCCCCAGAATTTCAGTATTTTCAGTACCTCCATTTCGGAGGAACTGGGAGACTGGAGACTGGGACTGAAATTTTAACATATTTTTATTCCGTTTCTACCCTTAATTAATTTATGAAATTCCAAAACTTACCCCCATCAATTGAATTAGGTCTTGCACGAGGAGTAGCCCCTGCTACTTCATCGCCATTCAAGTGGAACCCTAGCTAGCTTGAGGAACGCAAGACTGAGGCGGCGGCGGCAGCAACTTCATCGTATAGAGTGCATCATCCCGGTGCTGGAGAGGACGCTTGCTGAAGGCTGAAGCTCGAAAAGAGGTATGTTCTTCCCTTGTACAGTTCTTCGTGCGTTTCTCTATTGTTGCTGGCGATGTTGCCAACGCTTGCTTGTTTACGTCTATTCTTCCCTTTATTTCGATGGTTGTTGTGGCTCATTTATTATCCTTTTTGTTATGATGAGAATATGATGTTGCTGTATATCTTCCTCTTCTTGAAAACCCTAGTTCTAGCCCTATGTGAACGAATCTCTTCGTCTGAATCTTTCAAAATCTATATATTGGCCAAAGTTGGGATCGTTATTTGAGAAACCTATGCTCTAAACATTTCAATTGATACCTTGAATTAGATATGTTTAAACATGTTTTGTGTACAAATTAGATATGTCTTCCATGTTTAATTGATAACCAAACCCCTGTAATGAAATCTTTAAATTAAGGGTATGTGTTTTGTGATTACTTCCATCTTTAATTTTCACTCCTTCATCCACAGAGTAGATTTAAAATGCTTAGTTCACTGCATCATAGTTCTGGAAACATGTTTGAAGTCAACGAAATATCCATCATGAATTGCTAATTAAAATTACGCCACACACTTTCTACTTTCTAGTTGAAGAATAATGTTGGGGGAGGAGGTTTATGCTATCTCTATTTTTTTTTAATTTAAAAAGAGCAATAAACTTCAACTAGCCAGTGTTCATGTGTGATTGCAAACAGTTTTTTTAATGATAATGTATTTCAAGTTTCAACCGTATTCTATTTACAATGTAATTTCTCTTCTCGAATGGCTTTATATATTCTCCTCCAAATCTCATGAACATGAAGAGTTTTTTTGTATGCTCATAATGTTTTCTTATATATATATATATGCAGATATATATAAGAAGATTATATTGTTTTATGAAACTAGTAATACACCATCAGATATAAATGCTCTTTTATTGGGTGTTTGTGAGTCGAGATTTTAGGTGGGGACAGAATACTAAAATTACCCTCTTGTGCAGCTAGCTAGATCCATTTCTAACCCTCTTGCATATAAAATTCCAGTTTAGAGGTCCTAGGGACTTTGACTCCACTGAAGAACTTGTTTCCAACATCTCTTTTTTTGTTTGTGTTGTGTAATTATTTCAGAACTTGATCCAATTCCTTAATCTGTGAGTGAATTTGGGAACAAATTTGTTTGCAAATGGTTCCGTTGGTTTGAAAATTTGATTGAGTTGCATGATTTATATTTTGTGTTTTTGCGTCAAGCTGCAATTTTATAGTTGCAATTTTCTTTTGTTGGCTGATGATGCAAAAGAATCAGCAGAAGCTCTTGAAAACAATTTTCAAAACAAGTGGGGTCTATTAACAACTTAATAGTACAACTCTGAGCAATTTAGCACGACGACAATTAGCACGTTCTCTTCATGTTTAAGGAAAAGGAGTGGTGATCTAATTTGATACTAGTATATGTATAGATATATTATTAATCTATTCTAATATTGAAATAGCCCTTTAAGGCTTTAACATTTCTTAACTTAGTGTCGTGCAAGTTATGCTCACATTTTATTGCTTGAAGAGAGTTCTGTATTATTGCAGTATAGATAAACCATGTTAACCAAAATTAGTTAAGAGCTTGACTATATAAATCTACTAGATGAGTTGATAGAGAGAAATGATTTGAAACTGCTTACTATATCCTCATAAATGAATATGCATTGAACATGTTCTACACCCTAACATTGCCCATTTTTCTTTATTTGATTTAGATGGTCATAACCTAATACTGCTTATTGTTTATACAATCCATAATTCCTCAGCTCACAATGTGATGTTTTGCATTCGCAGGCTCACCCGAAAAAGTTCTACACTCCCGGAAAGCCTTTACCTATGTTCCAGCGACTAGGGCGTATTTTTAGAAAGGATCGGGCTACTGGATCAGCCGCGAGGAACAAGTGGAGGAAGAAGCAGGTATGGATGGCGTTTTCATGTCATCACCAACAACTGATGCGCCTTCTCGGAAAGTAAATGTGGGGCAAGGAACAACAACTTCTGCCGAGTCAAGTGGAACACGCAAGACCCTAGCACAATTGACCACACTAGCACAAGACATTCTCGATGGAAATTTGAATTACTAGTGTTGTTATGACCTAAGTCAAAATATTGAACTTGACATATTTTGCAACTAATTTAACTTTGAGCAGTTAGTAACTACATTTTGTGTTAGTAACAACACCTGATACATCATGTCTATTTAGCTTGGGTTTAATTTGCCCACTATCTTTTCCAAAGTTATCTTCTGCTTTTGTTTTTATCATTTATTATGCTCAATAGGGTGGAAAATTATCATTCACATCTAGGGTCTTCTGTCTTATAGTTTTGGGCATGCTATCTGCAAAATGCTTCAAGCATTTCTCAACAAATTGTCTGTTAAAATATAGTGTTGACAGGTTTACTGTTTCAACCAGATTTGCTAAAATTGCAATGCACAAGACTGCTAAAATATGCATATAGCATTTTCTATCTTATATATACAAGTGTAACTGTTTTCTCATTATTCTCTTAAAAGAGAAACTGCTGTGGTGATGTTTTCTTATATTTTGTGTAGATTCTTTTTTCCAATTTATATTTTAGCAGTAGCTAGATTTAAGTATTTTTATGGGGGAATAATGTCACAAGTTTTATAATAAGAACTTTAAATTGGTGTGTAACACTCATAATAAACCGCATTCCAAGAATATAATAGGAAATGAGGAATGCCTGAGTTATCCTTCAAAAATTTACAATCTCAATAGTAAGGATTAACAGTAAGAACATAAGAAATTAGATTCTCCATTAAGTGCCAATAAACATTGCTTAGGACCCTACATTTGACACCACCTAAGACTTTATACTTGATCAACTTTGACTACATAGCCACATCAAAGCTTAAGTAACAACACCAATGTCATAAACATACAAAACACAAACCCTATAATGTTCATAAAATTTGGCCCTCAAGTCTCATTGTTCCGTGGATAGCAGGTTCTGCCCAACTAAAATACCAACATCTCCTTGCTGGACAAGAATAATACTCTCTCCCAGGATTTGCCACACTAATTGAACAAAAGCATCCGCCACTTGTGCTAGAATTACTACTCCCGAAAGACTCGTATGCATACCTTTTAGCTCATGAAGACATTTCTTTAGACCTTATGCTTCTTTTAATTATCAAACCTGTGAATTCAACGGCACATGATGTAATCACAAACAGAGCACAATAAATCAAAAGGGAACAAAATGATATGCACTTCATAATCAAGCAGAAAAGGATTTCATGAAATGACAAATACATGAGGATTCTATTCAGAAATTGAAAAGTAACTTTATTTTTCATAGAAGTCTTTATAAAGATGAATCATCAAACAAACTTTCACAAATAAGTCTTTATCCAGGATTTAAATGAGTATTGCAAAATGAAGATAGGAAGGCTTCATATTCAATAAAATCATGTATTCAATAAGCTGGTGACAAAATTCAAAGGTTTCAAATTTGCCCGGAACCAAAATAAATCATGAAATCTATATCAATCATATTTGACATATGAACCAGCAATTCACATAACGTGTATTAATCCTTGTTTGATAGGTGTAGTGACTAGCAAAATCTACCTCAAATTGAGAAATAGCTTCATCCCTATCTTATTTGTGTTCAGAGTAACAATCCACTAACTAATATTTCGAAAACTTGCTAATGCTCAATATGATTTTTAAACTGTCACATTTTTATGATTCATGAATAATTGGCCAATGATACCTTTAGCACTTGTATGATTTCAATAAATATTAGAATGAAAAAAAGGAGACATGGTTCAGGAAGTAGAGCAGCACCAACAATAACATCAAAACAACAAGGCAGCATCAGTAAAACGATTCTGTCCCAATTCCCAATTAGCAATTTAGCCAATTTAAGCAACAATGCAGCATCAGCAGAATGGAATTCCCAATTCCATATTAGCCAAGTTAAGCATCAAAGCCATCAGCAGAATCATATTCCCAATTCCCACTTATCCAATTTATGCAACAACTCATCATCAGCAACAACTTTCAAAAATAAAAAAAAATTAAAGCAAGAAGGCAACACCAACAACATTCAAAATTAATTTAATCTAAAGTAGCAGCACCAATCTAACTCATTTTTTTAACTAAGCAACCAGAACATAAATTACCTCAAACCAAAACAATTAACTAAACTAAACTCAACACTTTCTCAAATCAAAACTATTTTCTTCCCTAAATCATTCTCAACTTCGTTTTTCAACAGAAGAAAGTAAGTAGAAATTACTTCGAAAGTGCAAATTGCCGAGACTGACGGAAGGCAGAGAACCGAGAGGGACAACAGAACGTATGTGAGGCAACCGTGGAGGTGAGCTTGCAAAGGAACGGACATCAGAGACGTTGACAGCAATGGGAACCGAAATGTGCTCCGCCGGTTGCAACTCACACGAAGGGCAGAGACGAATGAAGGGCGACTACACGAAGCAGTGACCACTACCGTCTGCAGATACAAGAAAATGTGAAATCAAATTTGGGGGTGAAAGCATCTAATTAGGGTTTTATGTAACTTTAGGGGTATTTATGAGTTTAAATCCATCTACTTCTTACTAAACCAAACACAATACTGAGACACAACTAAATTTAGTCCATTTTAAACTAAATACAATACACAACTTAAATTTAGTCTCAGTCTCCTAGTCCCAGTACACCAGTATCAGTCTCTTAGTCCCAGTCTCATAACCAAACGCAGCTTAAGAGAGTTTATGCATTCTGTTTAGTATTCCTTTTGGTTCTCTATTTTGTTATTCCAAATTTGCTGCAGAGTTATTGTCGCTACACATTTCCAACATACTTTTATGCAGCTTCTTTCTGATGCACAATTTGAAGAAGTATCAGCTAGGGATCTCATGTTAACATCTGCATTGAACACTAACTATCTCCTTACCTTACCGATATATGTTGATTGGAAGAGAGCATATGAGTCTAATGCCATAATATTTAGGTAATTCCACATACATCTAATCTGTTTGGTTTTTATGTTGTTAATCTCAATGCTTCTATCTCAACACTTCAAACAATTGGCTTCCATTTTTTGTAGATGATTACAGATTAGTGAGATAATATAATTACATTTGTTTCTTTTGATAGTTCCATAGTCACATTCTTGTATCATATTTTGGATCGAACAACTTTTAACCAATGGCTTAATAACATACTTGTTTTCATCTATAACAATAATAGTCACTCACATGATTCTTTAAAACTTTCCGGTGCCCTCTTTATTTTCTTTTGCTTTTGGTATCTATTTCTGAGTGGATAATCTTTGTGCCTATAAGCTGACATACCTGTTCTAATTACAAAGGCTTCTATTTTAGGCAACCTTTGGTATAAAATGTTATGTTCTCTTTTGCAGACTTATGAAAATGCCAGTCGGGATCACAGGTTACAACGTTGGGCAAAAGATTGAGGCTTTTGCAGACTAATGCTATGGAATTTAACATTTTCTTGCATTTTGTGTCTCAAGTGAAATTGTTATGATGCTACTTGGACATCATTTGGCATGGGTGTTATGCCTTAGCCCTTGGACTTGTGCTTTCTTTAAGGTTATCTTTTGATTGTGTGTATCTTGTTGTGCTCTTTTGGAAGATGTTGGAAAAGTGTAATGATGCAACTATAGACATAAAATGTTATTGTTATAAATTATAAGTTTTATTATGATGTTGTTGTGATCCTTCAGTATAAAGTAATTATGTTGATTCAGTTACAAATTGTAATATAGTATAATTGGAATTATTTTCATTGCATCACTATATATACTAAATGATTCAGTACACAATGCACATTTCATAACATTTACCAAAACATAGGTAGCATACACATTATTTGCCTATGGGTATACCATTTTCAACAATCCCACACAACACCACAAATATCACAATTGGTCTTCAATTTTTTTTTTTTGGGGATAAAAAGCTCCCCCATCTTCTTTATATATATTGTAATAGATAATATTAAAGATGCTGATCCTATAACAAAAATTCAAAAAGACAAGGGAAGCCAGAAAAATGGGCTTCAAACCTTTTAATTTTCAGCATGATACTAATCAATTCTTCATCATTACATATAAACTCTATTTCAAAAAGAGAAACCAAATTAAAGCTTAAATGTGAACCAGAATCCACCATAAAGACCCATCAAAGCTTGAAAAATTGAGACACCAACAACAACAATGGCCAATGCAAACGCGACGATGACAACGATGTATAAAATGATCATCCATGGCTGCTAATAGATGCACAGAATATCTCATGGTCTAAACCACTATCTCCAATCTCAAACAGAACACTACAAAATGATCATTCTCTTTCTCAGCATTATCTCTCAAACACAAAACAACCTTTGATTCTCCTTTTTAGAACTCAAGCAAAAAAGAGAGATGATGATGCTATGAATGAAGAAGAGAAAAAGAGAATCCACAAAACAAGACACAAATGCAGTTACCCCAAATGAACAAATAAAAATAAAATAAAATAAGAAAAGAGAAAAGGAAAATGACAATGGAGTATGTGTTTGTGAAACTTGTTGCAGTTACTAGTACTACTCATAGGGTCTCTTTCTCTCTCTCTTCTCTATTGCATACCTCTAAATTGGTCTTCAATTGGTCTCAGACTATGCCCCTACCATTCCTTCATTGTCTTTCCCATCTGCCCAAACAAACAATCCACACCATCTTTGGCCAGAGGCCTGCCATGAACAAATTCAACCATTATCTATCAAATATTATAACAAGATAAGCAAAGACATGGGTTAGAACTCACGTTATAGTTGGGACAACCATGGAAGGATCTATCTGGGTTCATTTTCGTCGTTGACCACCGCAAAACTGGACGGAGACCGCAGCCACACCATTGAGGGACCTTCCTTCCTCCGTCGCAGTTGGGTGACCTCGCCCAAGAGCTATGGCTCCTTGATTTCGAAGAGCAACCAGACTCTTGGCTGATGTTCACTTGCATCCTATGCAACAAATTCCCACCACAACAACCTTAGGAAGAAAACAACAAACAACGATAGAATTTGGGAATTAGGGTTCCACCATGCTCAATGGTCTTTGTAAGCTAGTAGGGTCCAAATTGTGTCCTTAATTAAATTTTGCCACATCATTTAACTGCCATACATCATACTAGGCAACTGACAGCACATGTGGAGTCCAACATGTACGAATTAACAACCACGTAACCCTTATTTTGACGAAAGTGGACAGAAGGGCCAACGTGATATATGGCAATAAAAGTGGGGGATTAAATTGATGCCATTTGAATTTCGGGGGCCAAATTAAGCGAACCCTCAAATTTCGGGGGGTCAATTTGATATTTAACTCGAACAGTCTCGGTAACACCCAAAAGAAGAAGAAAAAGAAACAAACTCGTTCAAGCCCCCAATAAATAACTATGAGGAAAAAATAACTAAGAGGATTAAAATATGTCGATCTCCTAGCACAAGTGGTAAGTAGCTTGAATTGTTTAAGTGTCTAATTCTGAATTCGAATCTTGGGGCGACATGTATGCAAAAGGGGATATGGCTACGTCAAACTCTCGAAAGGGACACTCTATAAGGCGTAAGGGATTAGTCTGAGCCTGCCGGGCTTCGAATATCCTCCAGGCAAAAAAATAATAATATGCTGGTCTCCCTATGGTTAAGTGATTATGAAGTGCAATAATTATAGGTGTACATCTATTTTGCCAACCAAGCCTAACTAAGTTATTTATGTCTATTATAAATAGAAGACCATTTTAATATCAAATAGAATATTATTTATGTGTTATTTTTTTTTGTGTGTTATTTGATATTAAAATTATTTTTTATTTGAATAGAAATTAATGACATGATTAGACTTGGTTAGACAAAATAAATGTACACCTAACATTATGAAGTGTGCTTCAAAGCATCGTGCTTCATAAATTATTATATTCTTAAAATATGCTCTTAAATATAATATAACTAAATCATTTTAAATTAACCCATAAATAACTAAAACATAAATATAAAATAGAAAATTATACTAAATCAACATCTATCCTTCACTAAAATAATAATTAACTGAATTACTTTTCTGAAAAATTACGTTTCATCACTCTGCGGTCTTCATTCAAAATTTTTCATTAGTTGGTGTATAATTCTCTATAATGGGTCTAGGAGCAAGGAAGGTGTGTTTCCATTCATTATTGTTGTCATTATTATTTTGTTACAATCATTAGCACTAATAATAACGGACGGACTTATTATCTTTTTTCTTTTCTATTGTTTGGTAGAGAAAAAAAGCATGTAATGAGAAAATTAACCGTTACTAAATAAAGATAACCCAACCCAAGTTTGGTCAGCAATACCATACCTTTTTTTCTTTTTCTTCTTTATTTCCCTATTTTTTTGTGATGCAGAATTAAGATATATACATCTGGAGGGATATCATTTCAAAATTTAAAATGTTAGAAGTTTTATGAGATTTTCTGCGCTTATAATTTATAAATATAATAATAAGCAGAAATGTTATATATATGATACATTCAAAGTATTGTCCACTTTCCAGCTAATTTTCCTCCATTATTAACAACATTATTTAATAAATTAATTAATATGAACTCATTATTCCAACTAAAAAAAAGTAGCAAAAAGTATTTATTTATTGTATGACAATATAAATATTCTTATATGGTTTTATTCTGACCCTTCTTTTGGAAATTAACTCTGCAATTTTTGTTCCCTCTAACAACAAAACAAGAGGCTTCAAATTGAACCATAGAGTACTACTCAATCACAGACATCATCCCGTGAATTAAAGCTGTGACATTTGCATGGCAATACATCTGGTAACCAAACATATGGAGAATGCTACAACAAGCTAAGATGCATGCATGCCAAACTTGATTTGTTTATCTAGTATCTACAAAACACCTAAAGCAAAAGACAAATAATGTAACTGCTACTACATGTGAACCTCTTCCCGCAACACTTGAATTTGACAGAACCATAAGGAGAAACAAAAGAATTATTGAAATTAGAGATAGAGATTAAACAGTGTGTTTAAGGACAGAAATTGTATTTGTATTTTGAGTCTAAAAATCAAACACTACCTCAATCATAAACTACTAATTTTCAGTATACTTAATCCCAAACACAATTTAGACTCCTTTCGCATGTAAAACAATTGAAAAAACAAGGTATAAAACGCAATTGAGAAAAACAAGAATAGGCAAACTATATATATAGAGTAATAAAAATTCTAATTCTTGCTTCCCATTCTGAGGGAAGCTAAACATATTTGAACTCCCAAACGCAAATCAGGTACAACATAGTTTGAAATATAAACAATATTACAATACAGTAATATACCCTTAATTTATTTTCAACATTTACAGAGAGAGAGAGAGAGAAAGAGGGGAGGGGGGGAATGTAAACAAGAACCATAAATATTCATCATCATCATCATTGCAGGAGTCTCCACCAATCCTCCGATAATCATGATCCTGCAGTTCAAACATTGGCATTACCCATGGATGCCAAAACTGCACCATGACCCACCAAAATTATCGCGTTGGGTCTCTCAACAGCAACAGCACCATTGGCAGTATAATCCCATGTGTGCCAGAACTACAACATGACCCACCAAAATGTACATTTTGGATACAATAATAATAAACAACAAATATTTCAACCTATATATATATATATCTTTGTTTTTCCAACAGAAGATTTTTTATAAACAAAAAAGAAAAATGAATTAAAAGAAAGGGGCGGAATAAGATCAGTCACTAGCAATCTGCTGGGACTCGGAAATCTCCTCCGTTTGATTTTGATCAGCCTCAGCTAATTCGGTACTGCTATTGGTCGTAGCAGTACTTAAAAGCTGAGGTGTCAATTTGTTCCTCCACATATCCCGAAATGCAAATGGATCCCCCCTTTTCCTTGTTGCCTCCACCACAACCAGGTCGGCCGTTACCCGGCAAACCTCAGCCACAAACCCAAAATTACCATTTTGCCCCTCTAGCTCCACACCACATTCTTTCATCCCTCTCGCTAAAAGCCCCTCTGCCACAGCCACCTCTTCCACCCTAGACACAACCCCCTCAACTGAACCCCTGAGCATGAGCCTCTCACTATCCTCTACAGTCGTTGATGTGGAGGCGCCACCACCAACAAACAATCCAGAAAGATTCAAACCTGAAGAGAATGAGATTATATCAAAAGCATTCAATTCCTTCACCTTGTCCTCAGCATCAAGTTTGGACCCAAGATTCCAATCCTCATGGAACTTCATATCCTTGTAGCCTTTTCTAAACCAAGGGTCCCTGGTGATCTCATCAACGGTGAACCTTGTCTCAGGGTTGGTGTCAAGCACCCTCGAAAGGAACCGTCGTAGATCCGGCGACATCCACCGTGGACACCGGTACTCCCCCTTGTAGATCTTCTTGTACATCACCATCAAGTTTGGATCATTGAAAGGTAGGTACCCTGCTGCAAGGACAAAGAGAATCACCCCACAAGACCATACATCAACCTTTGCACCGTCATAGCCCTTCTTTGCCAGAATCTCCGGTGCCACATATGCTGGAGTGCCACACAACGTGTGCAACAACCCATCAAACCTCACCTGCAAAAAAATAATAGATGACCGCTTATTAGTTAGGCATGTTCGATCATTCACAAGTAAACCATTATTATTATTTGCCCTGTATTATTAAAAAAATGGGCCTGCTCATAATAAAGGTGTGCCTATCATTAGGAGACAGATCATCAAGAAAGATTGGTGTTCAAGAATACAAAGTATAACTAGTAAATGTTCATCAAGATTCAAGAACTCATGCAGCTCATTATTATTGTTCCCATACATTATCCTTGATATAAATTAATAAAGTAATGTGCACAAGAGCCACGATTTCAAACTCTGTAACCAAGACTACGGCATTAATATTACCATTTTGTATCCCTTTACAACAATTACAGCAGCATCAACTGCAAATTCTCGCTATCACTGCAGCTAGAATTGCAACCATTTTGTAACAAATTAATTGAATTCATAAATTTAGAAGCAATCCTCCCAGCACCGATGAAATCCAAACCTAAACACAGGACTCTAAAATCCACCATCTATCACATTACTCTGAAATTCATAAATTTGAGCTCTGCCATTTCAAATTCCTCAAGAAAAATCAAATTCATGCACATCATTAACCAACAATTTAACTGAACAAAAAGAAAAAAACAATGCTGTAAATGTTAATCAGAGTATTTTGGGGGTGACCTGGTCTTTGACAGCACTGAGTCCAAAATCGGAGACCTTAAGATTCCCACTCTCATCAAGCAAGAGATTCTCGGGCTTCAAATCACGGTGGAAAACGCCGCGCGAGTGACAGTACCCTACGGCGGAGATAAGCTGCTGGAAATACTTGCGGCTGAGATCCTCGCTGAACCTGCCTTTGGAAACCTTGGCAAATAGCTCACCGCCTTTGACGAACTCCAACACGAAATAGATCTTCGTCTTCGTCGCCAGCACCTCGTGCAGCTTCACGATGTTCGGGTGGTTCAGCTTGCTCATGATCGAAACCTCCCGCTTCACGTTCGAAACCAGCGACGTTCCCATTATCTTCTTCTTGCTTATCACCTACGCATATTCCACAAAATTCAATTACGTCTTTCAACCAATTCATATCCAACAATCAAGAATTTCAAGCAAAATTCACAAGTTTCTACCTTAATCGCCACGCTCTGCATCGTTCTCACGTTCCGCGCGTAGTAAACCTTTGCGAACGCGCCGCATCCTAGGAGTCTTCCTAGCTCGTATTTTCCGAATAATGCGTTGCTGACGGAGATGGTGGAGGCGGAGGAGGAGGAGGAGGCGACGGAGGAAGAGGAGGTGGTAGCTGCGGTCGCCGTGTGTGGCGGCGCTTGTTCGATCTCTGGCATCATGATTCTTGATACCAGAGACCGAACCTTCTTCTTTTTTTTTTTTTTTTCTTCTTTTTATTTTCCGATCTAAAAGGTATGAAAGAATAAAGAATTGAGAAATGGAGATTTTTGTTGTTGTGTTTGGTGTTTTGGAATTTGCTTGGAAAACGTTTTAGTGGATTCTTTTTCTTGTTTTGTGGGTTCTCGTTTGGGATTTGGCTATTTTGTGCGGAAACACTATAGGATCGGAAATGCACGGTGCTTGTTTTCTTTATTATTTTTTTTTGGCTGTTTTCCTATTTATATTTTTCTAAAATTTGTTTTCAAACAAGCTTTGCTATTTTTTCCAATAAATAGCTCTAATTATTGCCAATAATTGTGTGTGTGTATATATATATTAAAGCTATTTGAGGATTATTATTTTTTTAAAAAAAAATTGATGAGATTCAGATAATATTTTACTCATTTCAATTTACTATATATTCTTACTCTATTATATGTAGATATCCATTGAATCTTTACGAGACTATTCATCATAATTATTTATTGCAAAAGTAATTAAGTTCCTTGCCAAATTTAAGTGTAAACAAAAATTTAGTTAAAAATAAATTTATAATCTTTGTTTTCCTGTACCAGATTCAAAGCATTTAGAAACCAAAAAAGCATTTAAAAGAAAATTATCTATCCCATATTTACAAAGATTGAGAATTTATTTATAGTTAAATTTGGTGAGAAAATTAAATGTCTTTGCTATAAAAAATATTAGGGGTATATTTGTATATTTTCCTCAAATTAAATTACATCTCTCCGCGTCACCAAAAAATTACATCTCTAAACTCTTTTATTTTTGGTCAATAGTTAATTTATTTTTTTCACTGTTAATTTTTAATTTTTTATACTTTTCCGTGTTTTTGGGCTACGCATGGGATGGTTGTTGGTTGGGGGTTGAATTGAAGAAAGCTATGTAACATGGATATTATTGGACACTTTGCTACTTTCTTTGAAAGTGGAAAATTTGTTATTACATTTTATTGGGTATACTGGGAGGCAAGTACAATTGGCCATACACCTGTTAGATGGGGATTGGTAGATATAGTTCAATATAATTTAGTAAGTCATTCGAAATTGCCACGTCGGTGCCGACTTCAGCCGTCTCTTTTTTAAAATAAAATTAGATTTATTTTTTAGAAGAGAAATACGTGATTATGAGGTGTATAATTATTTTGACAATAAAATTAAAAAAAAAAAAGCAAACAAGGGATTAGGGGTGGCGATGGGTAGGATAGTATAGGGTTTAGACTAAACTCTAATCCTATCCTTACTCAACTTGCGAGTGTCCAATTCTATCTACGGATTTTAAAAATATAATATTTATAAATTACTAAATAGAATTGACTTTTATATAAACAAAATTATTAACTTTTTAATTGAATATCTTAAATTAGTGATTGAAAATTTTTTGTATCATTAAAAGGTTCTTGGTTCAATATTCATTCCTAACATACTTTTACTATAATATATAACATATATACATAGGATGCGGGTTGGCCGGATAGGGTTGAGCATCAACCTTAACCCTACCCAACCCGCAACTCAACCCTCTCCGTGCTCAATCCTACCCTCTGCGGATCGGGTTGGCAACCATATGTAAAATCCAGAAAAATATTTAGAATGAAAATCGGAACACCTATCTTTAAAATTTTGGCCCAAAGTTTGACCAATAAGTGAAAGGACCTAAATGCCCCTCACTTAAGGAGTTTAAAACATGTGTTTCCATTTCTTTTTCATTCTTTTTTTTTCATTATGGGAGAGTGAGAGCACGAGACAGAGAGCAAGAAGGAAGAGAAACCATAACCAAAATACTAATCACCTCAACCTTCAATCCATCGTAACTTTTGATCCGGAGCTCCGATCGTCACATCGTTTGCGGCTACGCGAAGCTCATCTCTTCCTCTTCGATTCGATCCGATTAATTTGGTGAGTAACTCAAAATTTTATCTCACTTTTGTCACCCAAAGTCTGAATACGAAAATGGGTTTCTAGATATATTGAAATTTTGTGATTTTGATGCTTTAGGAGTTCTCTAGCTTGAGTCCTTGCTA
>JASCZI010090782.1:0-42179 GCA_036250425.1 Stylosanthes scabra
AAGGTTTGAATCACATTCTTTAAACCACCACCCCCCCCCCCCCCCCCCCAACCCTTCTAATTTGCCCAAATAATGCAATCCTGTGAAAACTTTAGGGTATGCTACTTATTGTTTGGACCTCTTCGATTTCTATACCCTGGATATCTTCTGTCTGGAAAAAGGTTAAATTAGCATTTAGCAAATTAATGATTTAGACCTAAGTGGTGGAAGCTTTCCTTGGTGTATTTGTGAAGTACCAGTGTTATGTGTTTGCTTATGTTCAGGATGATTGATCTTTTCATTCCAATGGTAACATGTACATGATTTTGTGTGGACTTTGTTGAATTATTTGTATGCCATTGTCTATGTTTATTCTGTTTTATATCATTTTAGTTATTTGTTTTATTTTTAAATTGTATTTTTTTCCTGTTTTGTAGGTGACGCATGCCGACTTTAAGAAGGCAAAAGATAAAGTGATGTTTAAAAAGAAAGAAGGGGTACCAGAAGGACTTTATATGTGAAATATATTCCTCAATTACCCTCTGCTTTCTTTCTTTGGTTATGATCGTTCTTCTTTATGTTCTGTTAACGATTTTATTCACTTGTATTCTAAACTAGAGCTCGGGGATTACAATCTGAACTACAGTTCAATATAGTTTACGTTTATCATATAAAAGATTAAAAGGGAGCATTTTGGCCTTTTTGGGCAGTCTTAAATTCACCTGTAGGCTGTAGCGATATCGATAGCTAAAGAAGGCTTGTTACCTTAATTGCATTAGAACTAGATATAAACCTGCCCATAGCTACGGCTCCAGAAGTTGAATTTCAATAAATCACTCCAATTTAAATCAATTACTTTCACTTATTACAACAAGTTTAGTTGAGTCATCCGTCTCAAACATATATAACTTTAAAAAAACTAAAATATGACTTCTCCTAAATAAATAACAATAAAATTACCAAAAAAAAATCGTCATATCTTAATTTTTAAAAGTTTAGAATACAGGGCAAGATGACAAAACCTCTGTTTTGTTGGATGCAAAACAGTTAAACTAAGTAGTAGTGACTACACAGCAGAAACAGCTTAACAGGATGTCCAGACAAAGACCTTCCCTCTACCTGTAGTTCCAGCCAGCGTTCCAACCTCGTATGGATGTACATCAAATCGTTGCAAATTGGCACTCAAATGTGGGCTCTTTAGAGTCATTACTATTTTTCTCTCAACTGCCGACACAACAACAACTTCTCTTTTCTTGTTTCCACCGAATACGTAGGTGTCATCCCAGCCCCATATTGCTCTGTAATTAACATCATAAAAGTCAATCATGGTTCAAATGCTTATTTGAGACTTTATGGACCCAAAACTCTGACCTGATAACTGATAACTTATTTGGCAATTGGCACTATTGTAATGTAAGTTAAGCAGATAGGAAAAATAATTAGCAAATCATCTTTTGATGATAATTCCTCAGGAACCATACCTGAAATTACCACAATTTGTGCCCTTGTTGTCATATATAGTAGCTGCGTCCTCCAAGTTAACTCCACCGTAGATACCAATTAAGTTGTCCGTGCTACATGTAAGAGAAAATG
Organism: Stylosanthes scabra; assembly: GCA_036250425.1. Lineage (NCBI taxonomy): Eukaryota > Viridiplantae > Streptophyta > Magnoliopsida > Fabales > Fabaceae > Stylosanthes > Stylosanthes scabra. The sequence goes on from JASCZI010090782.1 coordinate 1,573, forward strand.
GTAATTCCGCCCAACCCATTGAAGATCATATTCACATATAGGTTAAAGTAGCTTCAAAACAATTGGGCATGAAAAAAAAAAAAAAAAAGAGAGTAAAAAACACCTAGAGAATAGGTTTACTAGTAACATTTAGAATTGAGATCCAAACCTTGTAGTTGCCAGTTTACATCCAGAAGGAGAGAAGTAAGCAGATTGCATAGCCATTTTGTAGGTCAATGTTTTTAAGGCTGTGATATTATCAGCATCAGCATATCTCATATCCCAGGTGCATACAGTTCCATCATTGGAACTAGTAGCTACAATGTGAGGGTTTTCAGAGTTGAAATCTATTGTATTAATCCTGTCTTCATGCAAATCCCATTTAGATGAACATTTTCCCATCCTACAATCCCAAACAGTCAAACCTCCTTGACCATCACCAACAAAGAGGTTGTTTGCCTCATTTTTTGGTTGATGGAAACTGTAGATATATTTATTGCTGCAATATACCAGATTCAAGGTTTCCTTCTCAGCATCCATTAGCCAAACTGATCCATCATAACAACTTGTATAGATCTGCATGCATTTATAATTATTGGCTATAGCATAAGGCCATTAATTGAGCCAGAATTATCAATCATGTCTCGACAATCATAGCTATAAGAAATCAATGTTTTACAGTTCCAATTTTGTGAGAATTACATTTAGACTACTTTTGATTATCCATTAATTCTGCTGTGTCAAATGTGCTGAAAATATCAGCCTTTTTCTTGATATATGTATCATGGATTAGGCTACTCAAGAAAACACTTTCTAAGTGAATGCCTAAATGAGAATTCACATGCACTGTAATAAGCTATAATTAATACCTTGGGCAAGCTATTGGGTTGAACCAAGATGCCGGTGATGCGAGCCGGGTGGGGACAATACGAATAAACCTGATTTCCATCAGCTCCAACATTCCAGAACCCAATATTCCCAATCTGGCTACCCACCACTACCATCCTCAAAGTACTGGAAGGAATAAACCGCACAGTAGTTATCCTTTCAGGAACAACCTTTGCTGTGTTCTTAGGATCCAATTTCATAGATCCCAACTCAAACGAAACCCTAACTTTGTCCCTTTTCCCATCTTTGGAACCATCAAACCCTTCTCCTCCCATTGCACGAGTTGTTTCCTGCTTTGCCACAGCAGCAAGCATTGCTTCAACGAATGATGCATCGGAATGCTCCCCGCTATAAGCAGCATTCATAGGAAGGGATTTGCGAGGCAAAGGGATGGAATTTTTGCTATGTTGCTTTGGTTCAAGACCTTTGGAATCGGGTTGGATACCTCTGGTGCGAAGGGAGCGGCGGATGACAACCGGGGTGGTTTTAGTTTTGAGCTTCTTCTCCGATTTTAGGACCACACTAAGGCTCAATGCCATGAATGAATTAGCAACATTACAGAAAATGAAACAAGAAAGCAGCATTGGTAACCGAGAAAGGAAGAGAGAGAAGAAGTAGAAAGTGCAGACCTAGGGCGCTTGAATAGGAGGGAGGCGGCCTTGGAATGGAGCTTGAGGGCGGCCATCATCTCATCGTTGCGGCGAATGTTGTCGAGTCGCCGGCGTTCGTAATCGTTCAGCTTCTGAGGCGCCATAGATGAGAGAGATTCAAGTTCGCGGGAACTTCTGATGGCGGGAAACTAAATACTCTTTCTAATTAATCACTCATTCAATTTTTATAATAAAAATGGTTGATTCAATTTTTCACATATAATTACATACTAGACTTAGACCCGCACATTGCCGAAAGAATATATTATTTTTTAAAAATTATATTTAAAAAATAATGTCAAGTTTTTTTCAAGTTGAGATAATCTTTTAATTATATTAGTTTAATATCTATTGTATTATTATTATTATTATCATCATCATCTTTTTTACATAATAATAGTAAGCAAAAAATTTTAATCGGATGTTTTTTGTTTTATCATTAAAGCTACCTGTATAAAATCTATTACTAAATATATATATATATATATATATATAAAATAATCTAATATACCTATGAATTTGAATCAATATCATAACTACAAATCGAAATACATGATCACAAAAGACAATACTCTTATGTTTTAATCACTATTATTCAATTTTTTAAGAATAAATAATAATTTTTTTTTAGTACGAGAACAACAAATTTTATAATTTTAAGGAATTTAAAACCATGACATAAATCTTATTAAAATGGGTATAACAAAATATTATAAAAGTTAGCCATTTGTGTTTTATATTTAGTTAACTGTTTTAGTTTATATGTATTTAAAATTTGCTAATATTGATCTAGTTAATTCAACTTTAATATTAGCATGAGAATATCTTCTTTTAAATTAAAAACTAAAAGTGTAAAAACTTAAAAACCTACACTAAATTAGAATTGAAAAAATGATAATGCAAGATATTGCGGAATTACCATGGGTAAGAGTGTCATATAAGCGACATGTATAGAGTAATTGGAAATTTGGAAAAATGATAATTTAAAATGTTGCGGACTTACCATGGATAAGAGTGTCATGTTAGCGGTAGCATATTTAGAGTAATTGGGTGCATAATCTAAAAATGGATGTATAAAAAATTAGAATGAGAGCGGAATGAGGATGTGTGTTACCATAAGTATTATCCAAAATTGATACAAGTAAACAAAGTATATGGAGCTTTATCAGTTTTAGTTTTGTTCTTAATGTTATTTAAAACTAATATTTGTAACGATTCATATTTATTTTATTTATTTGTTGTATGAATAATTATTAAATTATATATTATAATTATTAATTATATTTAATTTAAACAGGTTGTTTTTAGGAATTGCGATATAGGTTAAATTACTCATGTTGCAACATTATAAAAAGTTAAATAGCAAAATTTAATTGCGTGAACAATTGGTATCATATAATTCAAATTAATTTGAGATTAATACCGAAAAAAATTAATTTAAAATTTGATTTTTTTTTAAATATAGGTCTTTATATTAGAGCTGTATAAAGCTTTTGAAATTTTTTCTTATATTTGTTTTTTTGGCATAGTTTATCTTCTTATATGATGTTCTTTAGTTTGCAAATAATAAAAGAAAAAAATTTAGAAAAAAATGAATGCGAATGAAAACACAGAAAATATAATATAAAATTATGAAATAACTTTATAATTATAATATATTTGAATGTAGCTAGTAAAAAAAAATATTAGGTCAAATTTAAATTGGATTAAAAGAGTATTGAGTAATTGGTATGAGAGATTAACAAATAAAGAAATAATAGTAAAAATCACATGCAATATGATATATAAGATTAAGTCGGCCAAATAATGTATTAAAAATATAGCTTAAAATTATAAATGAACTTTAACTTATTAATCATAGTAGATGGTAGATGATAACATATACCAAGTTAGAAGTTAATGATATTTGAAAATATTTTTAGCAATTTATTTAACAGATTATGAATAATAAAAAATAATAGCAAATATGATCGTTATTAAACACATTTCAGTAGATTAAATAATATACACATTAAATACTTATAATAAAAATTGTTATTATCATAGTTTTTATATAGATATTAATTGTATACTAAATATAATTTATTAGATTCATTAAAATTTTGTATCATTGTTTTGTTAAAAGTTATTATTTTTTATATTGAAAAATTATAAAATTAACATCTAAGTATGATTACTAACATGACACAATTATAAAAAAGTAACATAGTATATGTTCATTACCATTTATGTAGTATATATTTATTTTAAAATTTTTGTATCAATTTTTATATATAAATGGATGATATTAAATTACTTATTCATTAATCAAAACATAATGCTAGTGTAGGTTATGAATTCATTATTAACACTAATTAAAAGATAATCTTAGTGGTAGTAGATGTCTGATTATCTTATTAGATGTTATTAAATGAGGAGAGTATACTTTTTTAAAAGAAATTCAAAATTCTATAAAAATTGCAAAGTGAAAAAAAAGCTTAGGTGACAATAGTGTAGTAAATGAGTTGTTAATTTCTTGTTATAGTATAAATGAGAATCGGACCGATCATTGAACCGATGGAGTGACTGGTTCAAGAATTTAAATGTTCGATAGAGATCGAACTGTGGTCGGATCGATTTACTTAAATATATAATAAAATAATTTAAGTTATTATAAAATTATTAAAATATAACATTATTAATTTTTTACTAAAAACCGCCAAAAAATTGATCCAATTTTATTAGTTCATTGGTTTTTGACTGAGTTTACCAATTTTTTATCGATATTCTACCAACCAATTTTCATCATGAACCGGACCAAATAAAGGATTTTTCTAATCGAACCGACCAGTCCGGTCCATTTTTTAGAACACTGGTATAAATGGTGTATCAATTTTTATATAGAAGATAAAATAGATGTTCTAATGGTAATGTATTTATTTATAATTTATTCTCAAAATTTTTCGGCTAAAAACTATGACTTATTTAGTCTAATTAATGAGTTAATTCCTTTTGCTACAAATAAATTAGCAATAATAAATTTAAATATTTTAGTATTTTATATTTGATTGTTACTGAAATATCGATATCCCAAAAAAATACTGAGTTAATTCATTTTTTAATATCACTAATATGGTTGGTAACATTGTTCAATAATCAAGAGAATCAAGACCAGTGTTTGCTTGGTAATAAGGCGGAAAGAATAAAGATCATTTAAGAATCAAGAGATTTCTACAAGACCAGTGTTTTCTTGGTGAGAGGAACTAAAAAAGTGAACTAACAATGGATCGAAGATAAAGAGACTGATACACTGTTACAGTTAAGTCTAGCATACAAATTTAGCACATTGAAACTTTACTTAAACACCAAGAGATGGAAAGCAACTCACTCAAGTGTTCTATTTTGTTGAATACAACACAAAGTACTTATGAATAAACAACCTAGCTTGATGTCCAAATATAGACCTGCCCTCCGCTTGTACCTCCTGCAAGCATTCCATCCTCATTTGGGTGTGCATCGAGGCATGGAATACGTATAATAGGTGGATTCCGGAAAGTCGTGAAAGTCGTAACTACTTTCCTTTCGCTTGTTGAGAAAACATCAACTCCTCTTTTCATATTTCCAATGAATAAATATGAATCGTCCCACCCCCATGTTGCTCTGTTACAACAAAATCAAGCTCATGAAACAACCACCTTTTTTTTTAATTATTTCCACAGCAAAGTATTACCACATACTCGTCATAACTCACAACAGTAGGTACCAATGGATTGAAGCGATAACTAATTTGGCAGTGAGATAATTTAGCTTTTGATGTTTCCTAAAAGACAATACCTGAAAGTAGGAAGCCATCTACCAGGCTGGTTGTAATGATATACAGAAACTGCATCCTCCAAGTTGGTGCCACCATATATGCCGATTGTGTCATCCAAGCTACATAGGAGATAATAGTGATTCCACCAAATCATAATCGCATGCAAGTTAAAGCAGATAACTAAGTTAACTTGCACAACTAACGTTAATAAATTAAGCAACCAGGCAAGTAAACATATTTACACTACCTTGCTTCATTCTTACAGAACAATAACATGAAGAATTAAACACGTTCCATACCTTGTTGCTAGGCGACATCCAGAAGGAGAGAAGTAAGCAGAATGCACAGCATTTTTGTGAGTCAACGTCTTTAAGGCAGTGACTTTGTCAGCATTAGCATATCTCAAATCCCAAGTGCAAGCAGTACCATCAGAAGAACTAGTAGCTAGAATGTGAGGGCTTCCACATTTGAAATCTATTGTATTAATCCTACTTTCATGCAAAACCCAGCTAGACGAACATTTCCCCATCCTATTATCCCAAACAGTCAAACCACCACGACCCTCACCGAAATATAGACAGTTCGCCTCATTTTTTGGTTGATGGAGACAATATATACCTTCATCACTACTATATACCATATCAAAGATTTCCTTCTCAGCATCCATAAGCCGAATAAACCAATCATAACAACTTGTATAGATCTGCATGTAAAATGTTCAAACCATGTATAATATGTAATTAATCAACCAAGTTAAATTAGTCAATAAACTTAACAAACCAATACTTCATAGTTCGATCCAATTTTGTAAAATTTAAAACTCATACTAGTTTTGGTTCTATTCAATTTATTTAAATCACGTTTTGACGTATTCAAAATTCACATATGCGGCATAGTGAATACCTTGGACAAGCAATATGGGTGAACCAATATCCCAGAAATAGGAGAAGGATGAGGATGGTATAAGTGAACGCGTCCTTCATCATCTCCAAGATTCCAGAACCCAAGGTTCCCAAGCTCGCTACCAGCCACAATCATCTTCACACTAATGGAAGGGAAAAACCGCATTGCAGTTATCTTTCCAGAAACAACCCTTGCTATGTTCTTGGGATCCAAATCCATAGACCCTATCTCAAAAGAACTCCGAAGTTCATCCCTACCGTCAAGCTCTCCTTCTTGGGCTTCCTTCTTTGCCATGCTGACAATTGATTCGATGAATGGGCGATCAGAATCGTCGTCCCCAGTATATGCATCACTCATAGGAAGAGGGCCCAATGTTTTGGCGGAACCTTTGGTTTTGGCGGGAGAAGTGTGATGGAGCCCTTTGCAATCGGGTGGGATACCCTTGGTTCGGAGGGAGCAGCGGATGACGACTTGGGTTTCAGATTTGGGCTTCTTCTCAGGTTTGACAACATACGACTTGGTGGTAACACTAAGGCGAAGTTGCATGAATGAATGAGTGAGAAATAAGTTGCAGAAAACTGGAAAATAAACAAGAATGAAGCATTCAAGTGTGAGAAGGAGAAAGAAGAAGTGGAGACCTGGGGCGCTTGGAGAGGAAGGAGGCCTTGGAGTGGAGCTTGAGGGCGGCCATCTTCTCATCGTTGCGGCGAATGTTTTCGAGTCGCTGGCGTTCGTACTCGTTTAGTTTCTGAGGCGCCATAGATGGGTGAATGAGAGTTGAAGTTAGGGATTTTGCTTTCGATTTATTAGGGATCGAATTTTGGTTACGTTGCTTCGGTTCAAGACCTTTGGAATCGGGTTGGATACCTCTGGTGCGAAGGGAGCGGCGGATGACGACCGGGGTGGTTTCAGTTTTGAGCTTCTTCTCCGATTTTGCGATCACGCTAAGGCTCAATTCCATGAATGAATTAGCAACAATGGTGAACGGTTCGACATTACAGAAAATGAAACAAGAATAATGCAGCATTGGTAAACGAGAAAGGAGAAGAGAGAGAAGAAGTGGAAACTGCAGACCTAGGGCGCTTGGAGAGGAGGGAGGCGGCCTTGGAGTGGAGCTTGAGGGCGGCAATCATCTCATCGTTGCGGCGAATATTTTCGAGTCGCCGTCGTTCGTAATCGTTGAGCTCCGGAGGCGCCATTGATGAGAGAGATTCAAGTTCGCGGGAACTCCTCATGGCGGGAAACTAAATACTCTTTCTTTCTAGCTTCTAATTTTTTTTGGGATCGTTTCTTACAACTTGACCCAAACGGGAAGTTATCCAGTTTGGGCCAATTGCCCTACCCCCTTCGGCATTGCCAATTTCCTTTCTAGCTTCTAATAAATGACTCATTCAATTTTTATTAATAAAATGGTTTATTCAATTTTTCACTACTTAAAACTCCCTCCAAATATAATTATATATGATCTAATGTTAGTGTATTTACTTATAATTTATTCTCAAAATTCTTGGGCTCAAAAAAATATAGTAAGAATAATGTAAAGCTTATCTAAATAACTTTTTATTTAGTCTAATTAATGAGATAATTTAATTCCTTTTGCTACAAATAGATTAGCAATAATAAATTTAAATATTTTAGTATTCTATATTCGAGTTGTTAGTTGTTAACAAAGTATTGATATCCCTTGTTTAGCTATATTTAACTGGCCTTTGTTATCACTTATCACTAATATGGTTGGTAACACTATTCAATAATCAGAAAATCAAGACCAGTAAATTAATTGGTAATAAGACTAAAAACTAAAAAGGCGAAAGAACATAGTTCATTTAAGAATCAAGAGATTTCTACAAGACCAGTGTTTGCTTGGTAAGAGAAACTAAAGAAGTGAACTAACAATGGAACGAAGATAAAGAGACTGATACACTGTTACAGTTAAGTCTAGCATACAAACTTAGCACATTGAAACTTTACATAAACACTACCAAGAGATGGAAAGCAACTCACTCAAGTGTTCTATTTTGTTGAATACAACACAAAGTACTTGTTGAATAAACAACCTAGCGTGATGTCCAAATATAGACCTGCCCTCCGCTTGTACCTCCTGCAAGCATTCCAACCTCATATGGGTGTGCATCGAATCTACATGGAATGGCAGATATATGTGGACTCTGGAAAGTTGTAACTACTTTCCTTTTGCTTGTTGAGACAACATCAACTCCTCTTTTCATATTTCCAATGAATAAATATGAGTCGTCCCACCCCCATGTTGCTCTGTTACAACAAAATCAAGCTCAAGAAACAACCACCTTTTTTTCATTATTTGGCAGTGAGATAAATTATATTTTGATGTTTCCTTAAAGACAATACCTGAAAGTAGAAAGCCATCTACCAGTCTGGTTGTAATGATATACAGAAGCTGCATCCTCCAAGTCAGCGCCGCCATATATGCCAATTGTGTCATCCAAGCTACATAATATAAGAGATAATAGTGATTCCACCAAATCATAATCGCATGCAAGTTAAAGCAGATTTAGAATGAAAAGAACACTTAGCAAATAAGTTAACTTGCCCAACTAAGGTTAATAAATTAAACAACCAGGCCAGTAAACATGTTTACACTAACTTGCTTCATTCTTACAGAACAATAATATGAAGAATCAAACAACATCCATACCTTGTTGTTGCTAGGCAACATCCAGAAGGAGAGAAGTAAGCAGAATGCACAGCTTTTTTGTGAGTCAATGTCTTTAAGGCAGTGATTTTGTCAGCATTAGCATATCTCAAATCCCAAGTGCAAGCAGTACCATCAGAAGAACTAGTAGCTAGAATGAGAGGGCTTCCACATTTGAAATCTATTGTATTAATCCTACTTTCATGCAAAACCCAGCTAGACGAACATTTCCCCATCCTATTATCCCAAACAGTCAAACCACCACGACCCTCACCGAAATATAGGCAGTTCGCCTCATTTCTTGGTTGATGGAGACTATATATAGCATCATCACTACTATATACCAAATCAAAGATTTCCTTCTCAGCATCCATAAGCCGAATAAACCCATCATAACAACTTGTATAGATCTGCATGTAAAATGTGCAAACCATGTATTATATTTAATTAATCAACCAAGTTAAATTAGTCAATGAACTTAATAAACCAATACTTCATAGTTCAATCCAATTTTGTAAAAGTTAAGAACTCATACTATTGAATACCTTGGACAAGCAATATGACTGAACCAATATCCCAGAAATGGGAGCAGGATGAGGATGGTATAAGTAAACGCGTCCTTCATCATCTCCAACATTCCAGAACCCAAGGTTCCCAAACTTGCTACCAGCCACAACCATCTTCACACTAATGGAAGGGAAAAACCGCATTGCAGTTATCCTTCCAGGAACAACCCTTGCTATGTTCTCGGGATCCAAATCCATAGACCCTATCTCTAAAGAACCACGAAGTTCATCCCTGCCGTCAAGCCCTCCTTCTTGGGCTTCCTTCTTTGCCATGCCGACAATTGATTCGATGAATTGCCGATCAGAATCATCGTCCCCAGTATATGCATCACTCATAGGAAGAGGGCCCAATGTTTTGACGGAAGGTTTGGTTTTGGCGGGAGAATTGTGAAGGTCAGGGAGTGAATCTAGGGTTTCTGCATCGAGCCCTTTGCAATCGGGTGGGATACCCCTGGTTCTGAGGGAGCGGCGGATGACGACTGGGTTTTCGGATTTGGGCTTCTTCTCAGGTTTGACAACATACGACTTGGTCGTAACCCTAAGGCCAAGTTGCATGAATGAATGAGTGAGAAATAAGTTGCAGAAAAGTGAAAAAGAAACAAGAATGAAGCATTGAAGTGTGAGAAGGGGAAAGAAGATGTGGAGACCTGGGGCGCTTGGAGATTAGGGAGGCGGCCTTGGAGTGAAGCTTGAGGGCGGCCATCATCTCATCGTTGCGGCGAATGTTGTCGAGTCGCTGGCGTTCGTAGTCGTTCAGTTTGTGAGGCGCCATAGATGAGTGAATGAGAGTTCAAGTTAGGGATTTTGCTTTCGATTGATTGAATGAATTCCAGTGAGAGGTGAATTCAATTTTCTTTATTTTTTTTGTATATAAAACAAGAAGGCGATGTCTGTTTTCGCGCCAACTCAAACTCGCGGGAAAGTCGAGATTTATTTCTTTTCAGTTTTTATTATTTCTCTTGTCCTATAGTCCCTAATATTGATTTCATATATAAATTGAGACAAATATATTAAATTTATATATTTAATTAAAGTTTTTAAATTAATCCATATTATTAGAAAAATTATTATATTCAATATTCTCCTAAATACTGTCATATTAATATATACGTATAATTATGTAAATATATACAATATAATAGTCATATCTTAAAATAATATATCAATTTCATTGAATACAAGAATTTAAATTCTCACCCATGCATAACCGAGCGAATATAATTTGGAATATAGTTACTATAATTACATGAATATTAACTACAAACATTTTTCATTTTAAAATAGTTTCATTATGTGATATTTATTTACTTATTAGTTTCCTTAATATATATATATATATATATTTGGATCTAGATAGTTTTAAAGAGCGAATAATTGTCTTACCAGCTACAACGATATGCAGGACCATATATATATATATATATATATATGCTAAGGGGGTAATGAAAATGGGAAGGGGAAGCAGAAGGCATCATTAAGATTATTATTGTTATTAATTAATTAATTATAAGAGCCGAAATAAGGTTAATACATTGAGTTCATGGAGGCTCTGATCCCCATCTCTATCAAGAGCTATTGTTAAGTTTGTTATGCTACTTAGAATTCAATTCAGTCAATTTAAAGCGTGTAATGTTGTTGGTTGGTATCAATGTCAAGACCCTTCAACTTGGCTACAGATTGAACATGACCCTTGAGAGTGTGGAGTTCTCTCAGCCTTGCAGCCTCAGCACGTTTCCTTGCCTGCTCAGCTATTTCAGACTGCTCACTCCCGTTGGCTGCTGACCCTCTTGGGCTCTCAGAAACCTGCAGTCCATGCATTGACCTCTGAGCCATAACCCATTGAGCTTCCCTCTCTCCTTTTCCATAATCCTTCTTTGTTGTGAATGCAGTCTTGTTGTCAATCACATTGTCCCATGCCCTTCCTGACAGCCCCAACCTTGTCAAGAACTTTAGGATATCAAGAGGGATGTATGTCACAATGCTGAATATCCAGATTACTCCTGCCCATTTCCACCCGATTCCGTGTATTCTAGCGAAGTCCCAGTGTGCATACACAGCAATCAAAGTTGCCACCTGTAAAGTTAGTTAGTTAAAGTTAGTTAGCTTGTTAGTACAGTATTTAATTCTTGGTTCGGATTGGATTCGAATAATTAGGTCATAGAATCTAACCAGCTGTGCTGCAATGAAGGCTACAACAAGCAACAATCCAGGGCGTTCAGCATAGGACCAGCCTCTTGATCTTGTCACGAAGATGAGTGCTTGGCTAATGATACTCACTTGAAGGTACAGAGCTGAGTTCAGTTGCTCCTCACTATCCTGGAGTGGCACAACATTGAAGGAATTCTGAAAAAGAAAACACAATTCATTGTTAATATGATTAGATGATACACAATTCATTGAATGTGATGTGAAACTTACGGTGAAGAAGTTGGTGTCATGGATGAGGTAGAAGAACAAGGCAGTGGTGACAGCCATGTATAGTCCAAGGACAATGCCGGTGGCGAAGATTTCCTTGAGCTTCCATGAGTCAGGGAGAGGAGATGGCTTGACCCGATCCTTGGAGATGGTCATGATGGTTCCATCGTTCAAGATGGCAATGACTAGGACCATGAAAGGTGAGAAATCAAACTTCCAGATGAGAGCCACAAGCATGAATCCAAAAACAATACGGATGGTAATGGAAACAGCATAGATGGTGTAGTTCTTCATCCTCTGGAAGATAGCCCTGCTTGTAAGCACAGCACTCACAATCACACTAAGCCCAGGCTCTGTCAAAACAATGTCTGAGGCACTCCTTGCAGCATCAGTTGCATCCGCCACGGCAATTCCAATATCTGCCTTCTTAAGTGCCGGTGCATCGTTCACACCATCTCCAGTCATGCCTACAATGTGTTTCTTATCCTGTAGCCTCTTCACAATCTCATATTTGTGTTCTGGGAACACTCCGGCGAACCCGTCAGCCTTTTCAATGAGTTCATCAATTGGAATGGATGCAATGGAAGGGTCTTTGCTAGCACCAAGGAGGGAGGATGAAGGGTACATGTTGGTTCCCATTCCGAGCCTGCGACCGGTTTCTTTGCCAATGGCAAGTTGGTCACCAGTGATCATCTTAACATTGACACCAAGGTCAAGAGCACGACGGATAGTCTCTGCACTATCATGCCTTGGAGGGTCAAAAAGAGGCAACAAGCCCAAGAATTCCCATGGTTCTCCTTCACTCTCCTTGCACTTTGCGGAAACAGTCTGTGAAATCAAAGTTGCAAAAAGCTTTGTTAGAGAAACTATAATTCTTCATCTTCTTGTTTTTCATTTTCATGGATTAGACTCTTAAATTTATTCACCTGGCGCGCAACTCCCAATGCACGTAGACCGCGGTTAGCAAAGTCATCAATGATCTCATGAGCCTTCTTCAAAGTCTCTCCCTTGAGGTTACACAGTTCAATAATCTGATACATAGAATTAGTACTCAAATATCAGAAGTTATGCTTATAAGTTTCTAAAGAATGTTATATTAGTTGTTGTAGTTGCCTTACTTGCTCAGGAGCACCCTTGCTGCTTCTGTGCCAGTCTCCATTGCTATCAATGTAGGTATTGGCTGTGCGCTTCTCCACAGGATTGAAAGGCAAGAAATGCACCTCAGTGATTCCTGCTCTTGCCTGAGATGTTGAAACAAAGACAATAATTAATATGGTTAATTAGTAATTAAACATACTTAGACCACAATTCTGAAAAATCTCAGTACCTCCTTGGGGTCACTCAACATTCCAACAATTGAAGCATCAATGGCATCCTGGTTTTCAACCCTGGAAGCCCTGGCAGCATACAAGACAAGAGTATCCCTATCTACATTAGAGGGGAAGACCTGCATTCACAATAACCCTTTGATTAGAAACAGTGAAAGAATCTTATTATGTAATAAGGTTGAATTGAATGAGCAAGAATTACCTCAATCAAGTCCTTGTCAACGGTAAGCTTGTTAAGGGTGAGAGTTCCAGTCTTGTCACTGCAGAGAACATCCATACCTGCCATTTCTTCAATGGCAGTCATCCTCTTGGTGATGGCTCCTTGCTGGGAAAGGCGGTGAGAGCCAATAGCCATGGTGACAGACAAGACAGTTGGCATGGCAATTGGGATACCACCAATGAGAAGAACCAACAAGTTATCAATACCATCTCTGTATGCCCTTTGTTGGATGGGAAACACCACAATAATCTCAATTATCATTCCCACAGCAATTGAACAGATGCAGAAGTTACCAATGGCAGTCAACACCTAACACAAGACACAAGGCAAGGATTGAATTTGAATGGATTAATCCAAAATTATGCTGCTGTTAATGAGAATAAATAAATAAATGGATATGATATGATATGTACCTGTTGGAAGTGACCAACATTGTTGGTGCTGTCAACAAGATGAGCAGCCTTGCCAAAGAAGGTGTGGACTCCGGTGGCAATGACAACAGCCTCAATCTCACCTTGTTTGCATGTGGAACCAGAGAAGACCTCATCACCAGGGTTCTTGGTGACTGGCAATGACTCACCAGTGAGGGCAGCTTGGTCAATCTTTAGAGGATCACCTTCCAAAAGACGAGCATCGGCCGGGACGATGTCTCCTAACTTGATGCTGATTAAATCTCCTGGCACCAAGATTGAAGCTTCTTGCTCACTCCATTTTCCATCTCTCAACACCTACAAATAACAAATTTAATTTAGCTGCTGAATTTGTATATTGCAAAATCAATGGTTTGTGTTATACTATACAATATAGTAATGTACATTACCTTGGTTTTGGGTGCAAGACCAGCCATCAAAGCTGCTGCAGCATTGCCTGCACTGTTTTCCTCAATGAAACTAATCGTTGAGTTGATGAGAAGCAACACCACAATACCAAGGAAATCTTGCCAATCCGGTGGCTTGCCCTGATTTTTATATATACAACATTAAAATGAATTGAGAGTCTTAAGAAAAACACATTAAAAAACATAAGACATAATAAGAACTATGTAGTTACCCCTCCATTGGCCAATGCAATGGCCATGATTGCAGCAGCCTCCATGACCCATGACAATGGATTCCACATGAAACCCAAGAATTTAAGCAGCTTGCTTTCCTTTTTCTCTTCCAGTTTGTTGTAACCGAAGATATGTAGCCTCTTCTCTCCTTCAGCTGATGTCAATCCCTCTCTGCTGCATTTCAGTTGCTTGAATACGTCCTCAATAGGAGTGTTCTCCTGCACATAATATAATATACACATATATAACATGTCAAAAAATGCAATGAGTACATATAAAATATATATATTAAGATACAATGTAATAGTAACTTACGAGGTCCACATTCTCATTCTTAAGATCCTCAAAAGAGATGTCACCCGAAGCCATGATGGAAAAAAGGAAGAAAGAAAGGAGAGTCTATCCACCCCAACCTCTGGCCTCGGAGGGCCTTGGAAGGGTAGAGTAACAGAGGAGAAAAAGGAAGCCTAAAGTCAATAACTTATGATAAAAGAGGGTGACAAAGTATTTTGGGTGTGGTTTGATTCTTATATAGTGGGACTTTGGAGTTGTGTTAGGGAATGGATGAATGCATGGTTGTCCTTAACAATTCTATTGTCGTCAAACCTTTGACTTTCTCGTTTGTTGCATGGTTTTTGTGGCCCTCCAAATATATCGCGGTAACCATTCTGATTGACTCTCCTTACCAAATATATGAATCAAATTTTATTACAAGCTGGTTTGTTACTAATAGTGGAATAGTTCGAAACACACATAGACATAGGGATTATGATTTCACCACATACATTGTCTACACTCTGCATTCTTCTTAGGTAATATTAAATAAAAGAACTATATAGAAAATATAACATAATAATGCAAATATAGCTTATTTATTTATACGTTCAACAGAGGAATATTGTTGTTTTGATTGAAAATTTGGGATACATACACTTCTCTCCCATGATATCGCTTATTTGATAAACGATGCTCTCACGAAACCAACTTTTATTTAACCAAATATTTCAGTTCAAATAAAAGACGGAATTATATTAGTTCCAAATTCCAATCCTTTTTATAGAATGTCATATATCCATGACATGCACAAAGAGAGTACTGAATACCCAATAGTAATTGATTTTTGGGTTCAAAACTTTCTGACATTTATTATGATTTGGCTATTACTTACATGAAAATATAATATCGACGTGGACATATATTATGTCATGTAAGCCAATCAAATATATCTATTTACCGGTTTTTAACTTTTATTAATACATAAAAACACATTGATACATATGGTCAAGTTATTTTTTCACTAATTACTTAACAAATTTTAAGAGGTTAGACATGGAAACAAAAAAAAAAAATTAAGAGGCTAGAAATGGAATGGATGGTGTGAAGGGATCGGATCAAGATTTTTGTCATAGTATCCAAATTAAAATTAGTACCCCAAAACTAACAACTTAACACAAATTTATATTAATGTGTAGAAGAGATTTATTAGGGTTCGTATACCATAGATAAACCAAATTAAAATTGGGCCTATAGTTTTATGTAATTTTTTAGATGAAATTTGCGAGAAAAGGCAGCTTAACCAGAGGCCACAAAACAAATCAGTATTTGAGTGTTAAAATGTTGTCGCAATTCGCAAACGTGATGTTCTGATCCCAATATCCTGTAAACATGCACATAAACAAAAAATAGCAGATCACCGAGAATGAAACTTCCGTGTTAAGCATTTGGATTATCAGATACCATGCTCAATAATGGCAAGAATTGCAGTGCAACTCTAGCTGGAAAAAATAAATCACTACAAAAAATACCCTTTATATGCTTTCACTATTCCTAGCAGTGTATTGCCTCTAGTGTATGTATATGTAATGCACCAATTTTAAGAGTTCAAGTATCCCTGATATTACAGACCAAACCTACAATATTTCCTGAATAACTCTGTTTCCTAAGCAATCTAAGACATTTCATGAGACCTTAGTAACTACCCCTCAAACCTCGAAAAAACTAAGAAAGCTAAAGCCATTTTATTCCACATTGACCCTATTAGGTTACCTTCACTCGTCAGAACTCAGAATTCCAAATATGATCACATTTCTTTTAGTAAATATGGGATTCAGCACCAATCAACACTTATAATATTACAAATATAAATTATAAATAAACATTAAGCAAGACAAGGTAGTATGATAATCAAAGTATCATGAAAACATCATAAAATTATACGTTCACATAACTGCAAACCAAAATGATAATATCCAATTGTAACATGAAAAATAAACGAGAAAACTGATAGAGTTGCAATCTTTGAATGACATAGATTGCACTAAAACTAAACCAACTACAAAATTAGAACGGTATAGGCAGATAGTTCCACCTTAGAACCCTAGCTTTGTGCGGCGCCAGTGCCTGCGCTTCGCATTGTACCTGAAACACACAAATAAAACAACGGTATTAGTATTTTGGTGAAGCAATTAACACAGATTTGAATGGAAGTGGAGATTTGTGGTAACCTGATGGTGTTGTCGGTCCTCATGCGGATCCAGTAGGGAATGGGCCTGTTCTGCCTCATCTTCTTGGCCAGCTTCTTCTTGATCCGGAACGTCTTGTGTGAAGGCTGCAAAGAAAATCAACACAGAATCAAACACAAGAGATGAGAGATTGCTAGAACAATAACACAGAAAAGAAGAGGGGAAACACTGAATCAAACACAAAAGATACAATAACACAGAAAAGAAGAGGGGTTTTGTTGAATCTACCATTTTTCAGAGCAGCTGCGATTCCTCCAAACCCTTGCTGGCGATGAATTGACGAAACCCTAGAATGAGTGTAGTGGCAGCTGCAGAGCGTATTTATATTGATGCACCTCAATCGATCTCTTTACTCTCTAGTCTAGGGCTACAAAGTGGGGCGGGTGGTATATACTCTGGGCCTCATATGGGCCAAGACTGATATCCAAAAACAAAGCCACATGCTAGGGGTACTGTTTTTTTTGGACAGTGGTAAGCCCAGTAAGAGGGGTGCTGTTTTACCCCGCTGTGTTCCAGCCATAGCTTAGTCTTTCTTTTGTTTGTTTGGGCCTTTGGCCCATGTGTTAAGAAAAAAAAAAGAGTTTAAGGATAATTTTCATTTAATGAGTTCAATAAAAAAATCAAGCCTATGATAGGCTTAGGTGGAGTTTCCTTGAGGAAAGCTTGGTACAGTTTGGTTTAGGGGAACAATTCGCAAGCCTTACTATGGGCTGCGTTACCTTTGTAAAGTATAATTTACTTTGAAATGGAGGAAAGACTGAAGATTTCTCTCCCTCTAGGGGGTTGCGACTGGGGGATCCTATCTTTCCGTATCTCTTTGTCATAGCCATGGATCGCCTCTCTCATTTTATTGAGGATGAAGTGCAGAACCAGAACTGGAAACCGATCAGAGCTGGAAGAGCAGGCCCCCAAATATCCCATTTGTTGTTTGCGGACGACCTCTTAGTCTTCGGAGAAGCCACTGTGGATCAGATGAAGAATATTCAAGACAGCATGAACAAATTCTGCTCTGCCTCGGGTATGCGGGTCAGTGACATCAAGACCTCTGTGACATTCTCAAACAATGTAACAGCAGCCTCGAGAAGTAGTATTCAGGAAGCTTATGAATAACAAGAAAAGAATGAGATCGGTAAGTACCTTGGAGCCTTATTGACAAATAAGAGAAAAGGAAAAGACAAGTTCAAGAATGTGCTGGATTCAATGCAGAATAAACTGAAGGGGTGGAAAGTGCAATGTCTCTCATTAGCTGGAAGAATGACTTTAGCAAAGACGGTGTTAAACCCAATTGCAAACTATGATATGCAGCATAGTAGAATTCCGAAAGGTATCTGTATTCAATTGGAAAAACTCCAGCGAAACTTTATTTAGGGAGAGCAAAATGGCCAAAGGAAGCTCCATTTGATGAGCTGGGATACGTTATGCAAGCAGAAATCCCATTGAGGCATAGGTCTTAGGAAGCTCAACATAATGAATGACTCGTTCTTAATGAAGATATTATGGAGATTTGTCAAGGAACCTCAATCTCTCTGGGCGCAAGTGTTTATGCATAAGTATGTGGAAGGGAGACATCATCACCAAGAATTGACTCATAAACCCTCAGACTCTCAGCTCTGGAAAGATCTTACCAAGATGTGGCCAAAATTTAAAGAATACTGCCGATGTGCAGTGGGAGATGGAAGAATGATTCTATTCTGGCTTGACAACTGGGTTCCGAATGTAGAGAGCCTTGAAAGAGCTGCCATCAATCTAATTCTCCCTCAATTTATTCAGAACAAGGTCTGCAACTATGTTAATGCCAATGGTGATTGGAACCTGCTGGCTATGGAGGATTTCCTCAATAAGGACATTATCGACAAAATCAAAGCTTTACCTGTACCTTGTAGAGGAGTGAGGACACTATTTGTTGGAACCTCAATGCATCTGGAAGGTTCACGGTGTCTTCCTCATATGGAGCCTTTGCTGAGATTACCAACGAAAATAACGGAGACCAGTCTAATCTGTGGAAGAGTATCTGGAAATGGAAGGGTCCTGAGCGTATCAAAGTATTCATGTGGCAAGTTTTGCATGGAAGATTGCTCACCTCGGAGAAAAGAGCCAAGCTAATGGAAGCTGATCCGAGGTGCCACCACTGTGACAACCTCCCTGAATCCATCCTCTATGTTCTAAGAGATTGCCCCAAGGCAGCCCAAGTCTGGACTAATCTTGTGAATTCAGTTGTGGTTGCTATTTTTTTCAATTTGAGACTAAAAGATTATATTAGTTTTAATCTAACCAATGCAATTGGCAATAGCTCCAATTTAAATTGGCAGTCTGTGTTTTTTGTCACCACTTGGTGGATTTGGAAGTGGAGAAATCAGGAGATCTTCTCTCCCTTTCAGTAGATCCACCAATGCGACCATCACCATCAAAAGCATGACAAACAATATTAGTAATGCATTCCAAAGACAAAGAATAAATGGTAGAATGAATATTACCCAAAGCTGCGCTAAATGGTCTCCACCCCAGAGAGGATGGGTGAAGATGAATACAGATGGTTCAGTCCAAAATTCAGGAGCTAAGGCAGGTTGTGGGGGTTTAATTCAAACCCATAATGGAGATTGGATTGGTGGTTTCTTCGCTAATTTGAGAAGTTGCCAGCCCGCCAAGGCTGAGTTATGGGAAGTTTATCATGGGTTGACCATGGCTTGGAGTTTAGGTATAAGGAGGATAATCTTTGAAGTAGCCTCGCTCGAAGTCTATAAAAAGATGAATTGGATCATGGAAAATGGCACTGTTCAAGACAATCTAATAAGAAACATTGTTGATCTCATCAGGAGGCCGTGGGAAATCAAATTTGAGCTTATTAGCAGGGAGAGTAACAACTGTGCAGATTGGTTGGCCAAGCATAGCATTGGAAAGAGATTTAGTTTTGTTTTTATGGATACTCCCCACTATGATCTTGCTTCTCTGTAGATCACCCCTTCAGTTTAGTTTTTTGTTTTGTTCTTTTGGGCTAAGGCCCCGTTGACATAAAAAAAAAAAATCAATATAAAAAAAAAAGTTCAATAAAAGAATTTTTATTTTAATTATTTATCCAAACTTATCTTGGAGGAAGGTTATTTGATTAAAGAAAATCACATTTTTGTTTATTTTTTTTAAATTTTACATGTCTAAACACCATGTTTAATATATGGTGTTAATATAAATTTCATTCAACCAATCATATATGTCACAATTTACACAAATAACTTTTATTTATACACTCTTAACTCTTAATATATGAAATAATGACCATGTCAATCAATTAAAGTCATAGTTAAAATTTGTTTAAAAAAATTTTGAATTTTGAAACACTCATTAAATTAAATGTGTAACAGTATGCAAATATTTCTTCAAGTTTATACATTATGATTCAAATAAAATTTATAACAAATCTGATTTTATGTGTTAACCTACTTTATAACAAAGATAATTTACTATCCCAATTTTTAAAGAGAAATTAACGCTTACCATGAGGCAAATACTTCAAAAAAAAAAAAAAAAAAAACTTGAATAACTTGTACTCATTATTTTGTGGATATGAGATTTAAAATTAAATTGAAGTATTGGAAGAATAAGTATCTTAAGTGACGATGTAACAGAACACATGTTGAATCATGGGGGATTAAAATTAAATTGAAAAAGAAAAGAAAAAGAGATTGGCGAAGCAATAAAACCTCGGTTAAACCTTGAATCTGCGAAGCTTCTTCCATCGTCTATTCGTCTTCATCCTCCCTCTCCCCGTTTCTCTGCAACTCGCAACACCTTCGAAGGATTTCTAATTAAATCTATTCGATTTCAATCGCTGATTTTAACTCTCTGTGATTGCACATTTTGCCAAGATGCCTCGCCCCAAAAGAAAAGCGGCCCCACCAACCAGATCTTCTGACGCTGATTCTTCCGTTCGCTCTGGTTCGTATTTGTGCCTCCGTTTATGCTCATTGCTTCCCGCGAAAATAACCCTATCATAAACTTCACTCGATGAAAACAACAACTTCACATTAACATTTATTTAATTTTTTATTTTTAATTCTCTTATTGCTGGGCGAAAGATTTCTGTGAACAAGTTCCGCTGTTACGGAATTTCGGATTTGCTTGCTCCTTATTGATCAAGATTTCGAATTTGTGTATTGTGGTTTTGTTTAACACCAACTGTTTGTGTATATGCGCATTTAAACCCTTTAAGATTTAAAGAGTTAATGAGAAATAATTCTTCCGTAAAAATTTGAAAAGGCTATTTTTCTTGGTGTTATGAATGTTAAGTACATGAGTTGCTGATAGTGTTTAGTGGGAAATAAGTAGATATAGTTTTGTATAATAGTAAACTTTTACATCGAGGTAGATGTACTGTAAGGAAAGAAAACAAGATAACAAAAGCAAAGAGCAGCAGATGAATGATAAATCATACTGCTTCTGTTTAGCTGCTGATTTTGTCATGTACTTTTATTATAAAATATTTTTTTTCTTTTTTATAAAAAAGGTGTTCACTGTTCAGAAAGGTTGCCTCAGTATGTATGTTGTCCTGAACGATTAGGCTTTGGTTATAACTTGTAAATGACTGTTTGTAGCTTTCCTAAAATATGTGAAAACTTTCTTTTCATTTTCTTTTTTTCCCTTGTAATATATGCTATTTTCTTGCTGAGTTCTTGAGGGTAATTATTTCATTTGATGTTGTTATTCAGAAGCAAAGAAGCCAAGGGGAAACCAATCTAATCGGATTGATCAACTATTTGAATCATACGCGAATAAGACATTGGGATTGATTGAGTAAGTATTTAGAAGTTGAAATAATGCCTGCTCCCCATCTTGCCCACACCTGCATTTCCTGTTATTTAGTTTGTATCTGAGAATTTGGCATACATTGCATGACTATGTATGAGTTATTTTCTTCTTTTTTTTCACTTGGAACTTTTCTTGTTTTACTACCCATTTATTCCTTTAGTGATTATAGTGTTGCAAATTTTTGTCTTGTCTTGGCAAATAACTATTGGTGGGAATTAGCATTTAGCATTAGAGGAGATGCTTTTGCATGAATGCTTGGTCATGTTTGACAATTTGTGCCTCCATCTTGGTTGAAGTTGATGCAACTCTTAATACACTTGTGTACTTTTGTTTGGTTTGTCAGTCCAGAAGGAATTGAAGCACTTTGTAAAGATGTGAATGTGGACCATACAGATGTTAGAATGCTGATATTTGCTTGGTACGTGACTGATGAGAAACAAGTTTCTTCTTTACCTCTATATAACTGATCCTTTTAACATTAATAATATATAATTTTCTCAGGAAAATGAAAGCTGAAAAACAAGGATATTTTTCCAAGGTAAGTAGAGAGAAGTATGGATTTACATTGATTCCTCTCTGTTAATTAAGCTAAATGCTCACTGACGTCAACTTCTATACTTTATGTTTATACTGAAATAAAATTCCTTCCCCTAAATAATTTATTTTAGACCATTTACTTTTTGAAATTATATGCATAATCCTTGAGATGCCCTTCAATGTTGGAGCCATCCTGAGGTTTATTCTATATTTTGACAATCCTGTTATATTTGGTTGTCATAGTTTAAATTTGCTCTGTGAAAGCACAACACTAGGCAGCTTAATGCCACGGCAAGGTCAAACCAATGTTGATACTTGATACACCATTCCTGTCATCATTGGTTGAGACAGCTTGAATTCCCTACCACAACGTCACTTAGTTTTTGGATATATCTTGATTGCCAGTCTTTTTTTTCTTTCTCCATGTAGGATGAGTGGCGAAGAGGGCTCAAGTGCTTAGGAGCTGACACACACGCTAAGTTAAAGAAAGCAGTTGAAGGACTGGATAAAGAGGTATTTTCTTTTGTTGTAGTTTATCCAGTGAAGGAATTTCTTGCTAATTTGTTGAGATTAACCATTGACTGCGGATGACCTCGATTGAAGATTTGTGGTGGTGTTTATTCCCTTTATGTGTCTTGTGTAGTTGAAGGCGCCAGAGTGCTTCGAGGACTTCTATTCCTACGCATTTCAATACTGCTTAACAGGTAAGCTTAGTATTATATATATTTGGCCTCTTTTTGAAATATAATTTATATATTTTCCTTTGAATATTGAATAATACTTTCAGAAGAGAAGCAAAGGAGTGTAGATATTGAGACCATCTGTGAGCTATTGAACATTGTTTTGAAATCTGAATTCCCCAATCAGGTCAATTTACTAATTGAGTATCTAAAGGTGGGTTAGCAGTTATTAATGCTTATTTTATGTCTTCATGCTTAATACTTGAAGTTACATGGAAATATTCCGGATAATTTTCCAGTATCCAGCAAATATATTAGGCTGTGAAGAATTTCAACATGTTAATTTTTTATGAGTTAGTAATTTCACTCTTAATAATAGAAAAGCTCAATTTTCATGCATGGTTAATGATCTGAAAGTTTTCATGTACTTACCTTATCTACTTTAACTTGGGAAGTCTCTATTACGAAACCAAGTTATGACATAGATTTCTCCAGATGACCCCTTGTGTTTATCCAGATTTGTATAGTTTAGTTGATGGCTATGTATCAAAAATTCCTTTAATATCCATATACTTCAAACGATTTGCTGATGCTTGGAATTACTTTTTGACAGGTCCAGAATGACTATAGAGCTCTCAACATGGATCAATGGAGAAGTTTTTACCGGTTTTTTAAAGAGGTGGTGCTTTACTTCTCCCTTCTGGTTTTTGGATTAAAATTTGCGATTAATTGGAGCCTCAAGTTATAAATTCTCGAGTTTTGACATATTATGAGCTCTTAACTATATAAGCTGGAAAATTCAACTTTCTTGAATTGAGTTTACTTTTTCTCCTCCCTCCCCATTGTTAAATAAATCACTAGTTATCAAACCAAAAGTAAAACATTCATGATGTGGTATATGCTGTTCATGAAGGGTGCATAATTGTTAGCGCAATTTCATAAAAAGGTTTGATTTTTTGGTGGTTGTAGGTAGAGTTTCATGACCTTGAAAATTACGACTCAAGTCAAGCTTGGACGGTTATCATCGACAATTTTGTTGAATGGATGAAAGAAAAAGAGAAAAATTAGTTCTCAGTTCTCACTCCCTTAATCTGCCAACTCGAGACCAGAATACTTTGAAGCGGAATGCAACTGTATATGGCTCTTCTGAGTTATCTATTTGCAAGTTGTCATGATTACTACTCCCTTTGTAACTTTTTGATATAGCATCAACCATGAAAGCAATTTTGGATCTTCTTTCCCTGGATTATAATATAATTTCGGTATTAAAATGTTTCTTATAGCACCGTTTTTAATTACTGGACTTCATTCGTTCATTCATCTTGTCAGGATAACTAACACAGAATTATGACTATTGCAATGTGAGACCTTTCTTATCTGTCACTTTCAAGCTTTCAATTCCTTGCCTTCGGCTCAGCTTTTATATTCTTTCCAACAGTCAACACAACACGTACAAAACAACACGTACCTTTTATAAAGAATGAACAGAGAACTTCGACTTCGAGTTCAGACAACTCAATTGATAAATATCAAACTGGTCTCTTAAAAATGATGCAAATGTCAATTCATTAAAAATAGATTAAATTATTTGCCCGTTTTCAGCCCTCCAATCTCCATTGTCATGCATGTATCCAAGCCTTGGAAGCTGCATGTATTCAACAAAAAACAATTACATCAGAGTTATGTATTGACGAATTTATGTCATCTTTTGATGATGATTAAAGCCAATTATTACTCACCTCGCGTTGAGATTTTCCAGTCAGTGGTATCAAAGCCTGCAGCCCAAAGAAAATAGCCACGAATGCAAAGGGCTTGAGCATAAGAAATCTTAACCGTAACTGTCAAGAGATCATCATAGCCAATCCAAGAACTCCCAGAATAAGAATAAACCGACGCCGTTTCAATGTCATACACAACCTTACCGCCACTTTGGTTATTAAATTCCAGCACCTGAAAGTACGCCATTGCCCCGTTCAACCCGGGGCCCGGACCCGTTGCACCCGCCCCGATTCCGTGCACGTTCGGATCCTGCAGCTGCCACGTCAGCCCGTAAAGCGGCATCCCCATAACTACTTTCTCGGGAACAATCCCGCCCTGGATCCACGACTGCAGCCCGAAACTAACGCTTATGTTTCGAGTCGGGTTCAAAAGTCCGCTTGGAGCTCCGGTCACGTTGGTCCAGGGCCCTTGAAGGCTGTAGCTCATGACGTTGACAAAGTCAACGTTCTGATTGATGGAGGCCACGGGGTACTTGCACGGAGAAGTGGTGGACAGGAAGAAGTCCACGGCGAAGTACACGGCGGCGGTGAGCAGCAGCGGCGGGCGGCGTGTGGCGGCGGCTTCGGCGGAGATGGCGAGGCGCCATTCCTGGAAAAGCTGGCCGAGGTCGTTCATTTGGTTGGAGTCCGCAGGGAACTCCCAGTCGAGGTCGATGCCTTCGAAGCCGAAGGTTCTGGAAACTTGGATGGTGGAGTTGATGAAGGATGCGCGGGCGGCGGCGGTGGAGGCGATGACGGCGAAGAGGGTGGAGTTGCTTAGGGAACCGCCGATGGAGAGCATGGTCTTGAGCGGAGGAGTTTTGGCTCGGAGCGTGGTGGTGAAGTCTGTGAGGGTTGCGGCGGTGGCGTTTGACACGTGGAGGGCATAGGTGAGATTGTCTGGGAAGAGGAAAGCGTAGTAGGCATGTGTGAAGAGTGATGTGTTTATCGATGATGGTAGGAATATTTGATTTTCCATCCAATATATTCCTTTTACTGGTGATGAAACTGTTTTTGATGTGTTACAAGTAGTAGCTAAAATTATGATTAGTGCTGAGAGGAGGATACGGTTAATCTTAATCATGATTACGTTTAAATTTGGTGTGTTTAACTCATATTTATATACCAGAGCAGGGTGCCATTACTGCTTTGTATGAACTCTTGCTGTCACAATAGCTAGAATAGGTACGGTTGCCATGCAAGCTGGTTAGTAATTAACATTTGGCCATTATATTATTCGGTTAGCGTTTAAGCTTCCTTAAGGTTTTGATCGGATACTGCCGTCCTTTTTTTTATTCATTTGACCATGAAGGGGATCGGAATCTTTATGGGTGAATCATGAATGATCGAGTGGTACGGTCAAAATAATTATAAAAGTAACATGTTGGGAAAACTTAATTGGTTATATACGTATCTTAGGAAGGAGTGGGTAGGTGAAGTTAAGTTGTCCCTTTGCAATACTCGAGTGGGTGACTCAATGCAATGGTATTCTCGTACTTGAGATGATGAGAAGCCTTTCAAGATTGGTAAAAGGCATAAAGAAGCAGAATAAGAAAAGATGATGAATTAATCAGTGACACAGACATGGTTGCAGTATGTCTGGATTACAACGTGTGTTGATGAGTTCGCATTGACCGGCCACTACTTTTCCTTTTCCCTTATATTATCATCAAAGGCTTATTAAATTGACCGGGAATGATATATACAAAGTGATTAATAAAAAATAAGAAAGTGTCTTTAACATTATATATGAAAGTACACTTGTGTTAGTTGTAAGTATAATTTCTACAGCTCCAAGCCATCATCATCTTGGTGTCATTTCAGAAATTGTAACATCATTGATTGAAACATATTTTATGTGTCTTTCTTCCTCATCATTTCCATGATTCTTCACTGAGAAACCAGGAATTTTAGGAATACCAATAGCTTCAGTTTCATTCTTGAGAATTGAATACACTTCCAACATGGAAGGTCTATCTGCAGAATTCTCTTGAACACACAGAAGAGCTACTTGCATGCATCTCATGAGTTTACATGCTGATGTTGCATCATCTAATGAAGGGTCTAGAAATTCCACACCTCTTCCCTCCATCCACAGCTCATATGCCTAAAATGATGAACCAAAACAATTATGGATTATAAGGCAACATAGAAAATAACATATATATGTAACAACTTACATATTCCAACAGGTTCAGATTTTCATGTGGTCCGTAGTAACATGAAGTCCTCTTCCCACTTATGATTTGCAACAGAAGAACTCCAAAGCTATAAACATCGTACTTGGTCGAGTATATGCCTTTTCTCACATACTCAGGAGGTACATAACCGCTGCAAAACAAGTATGAAGTCATTAGAGACATGAAGGATTAAGCATGACAAGTCATCATCAGTGCTAATTCACATACTATGTCCCAACAATCCTGTTTGTGTTTGCTTCAAGATCATATTTCCTGAAAATTCTCGCCATACCGAAATCTGATATCTTGGGATTCATCTTTTGGTCTAATAAAACATTACTGGCTTTGAGATCTCTGTGGATTATGGTGAAATTTGAGTACTCTTGGAGATAAAGAAGGCCTTGAGTAACCCCTTCAATGATGTTGGCGCGATTGCTCCAGTCTAAAAGAATTGATTTCCTTTGATCTGCATTGAGTTCAATTCTGAATTATTACTATGCAGAATAATTGAGTTTTCCAGCAAGACTAAAAGGGAAACATGTGAATAACTTAAAAAGGGTGCAAGTAATGTAATGTAACATACCAAAGAGGAAATGATCTAAGCTTTTGTTTGGTAGGTATTCATAGATCAAAATCTTCTCATCCCTTTTTGTGCAGTAACCCAGAAGCCTAACTAAATTCACATGTTGTAGTCTTGCTGTAAGCGCGATTTCATTTTTGAACTCTTCTAGGCCTTGATTCGAGCTTTCTGAGAGTCTTTTCACAGCTATCTCCTGCCCCTTTCTTAATTTTCCCTGAAAAAGAAATTAACATATAAACTGATTTCAACTATATGGAAGAAAAGCCTGAAGTATTCAACTCTCTTTATGCTTGAAGCATTTTAGCAAATGGAATAATGTTCAAATTTTACCTTATAAACTCTGCCATATCCACCCTCTCCAAGTTTATTATCACTTGAGAAGTTATTTGTTGCCATCTTAATTGTGAGATAACTGAATGCAGTCAAATCAGAACCATTTCTTCCTTCTACTTGATCTTGTTCAGCTCCTGATAAACATTCCCTTATTTGGTATAATGCTTTTTTAATAGTGGCTGAGGTTCCTTCAAAATACAAAGAAAGATAAATAAATTTTATGGGAAAATGGAAAATATGTCAATCTTATGCTATGATTAATTGGGGTTGGGAGGGCTTCATCCTTACCTCTATGGCAGTAGCAAAACACTATTCCCAAAAGAGTTATGACAGCTACTGCTGAGAGCAGAACAAGTATCAACAACCTCCTCATATGATGATCTTCATCTACTTCTTGAGCTGAAGGATGTTGTTGCAAAATGAAAGCATGCAAATGTTATTGTAGAAATTATGAAGAACATTGTTCACATAGCAAAAACATATATAAAAGCATCTAAAATTAGGCTATGATCATAATCCAATTTTGAACAAGGTTTTTTGGTAATTAAACACACCTGCCTTTGAAAGGACCCAGTTTTCATCATTGGCAACTTGGAACACATTGTAGCCAAGAAGTCCCTTTTCCTTGGCATAAGAAACTTTGGCTCTGATGGAATCCACATCATCAAAATCAACCCAAGTGGTGGATGCAACTGTGAACTGATCCACCACAAAAGTATCATTAAATCTTGAAACAACACCATTATTTCCAAAGCTTCTAACAAAACTCTTTATCAACTTATAGCCCATGGAACCATCCATTGTAATGGCAGGTCCCGAAGTGGGTGCCGCAATGCCACTGTCCCCTGGATTCACAAGCGTCCATGCATATCCATGATAAGGCAACCCAATCAGAAGCTTGTTAGAGGAGAATCCCCTTCTCCTCCATTCTTTGATACCAGAATCAGTGTTGTCCCAATTAGTTGGACCATATAAAGCTGCATGAAAGCCTGTGATATTGTTCTTTGTAGGAACATAGTAATCATATGCAACAAAATGCACCCAGTCCAAGTTCCTCTGCATTGAATCAAAAGGGTAACTCCTTGAATCAGAAGCTCTAAGGTAGTAACCCGCCATGACTAACAATAACTCTGGTTTGCTAGAGTTCCTTGCCTCAGAAGTTATTGCAGCTCGCCATTCCTCTAAAAGGCTGCCGAAATTGGCAAGATCCGAAGCTTGTCTTGGGGATGCTCCATAAAGATCTATGCCTTGAAAACCATGTGACCTTGCTGTTGTGATAGAAGAATGAATGAAGGATTTTCTATGAGAAGATTGGTTAAGCATTGAGGAGAAAAGGGTAAAGTTGTCTTTGCCGCCAGCCCAGATGGATAGAAGCGTGGAAACGGTTGGGTTTTGCAACTTAACTGTTTGCGTGAAGGCTGAGAAGGTGCGTAGTTGAGAAGCATTGATGAAGATGTTATAGTTGGTTGAGTTAATGAAAGAAAAAGCGCATATGAGGTGAGTGAAGAGTTTGGATTTGATGTCAGAGGCAGAGATTTCAGTGGCGGAATAGTAATAACCAGCTTTCACCCAAGACGATGCGAAAGTGTGAGATGTGAGAGGAAGGAAGAAGATGAGTAAGAAGATCCAAGTAAGGTTTGATGTTGAAGCCATCACTGCTAAATGATTCAAGTGCACAGCAAGTATTTAGAATTGAAATAAATGTGAATGTGTAAATTCCAGAAGGAAGCACACCTTGCAGCTTCCACGTGAACCATAAGTCTCTCCTTGGAGGAAAATTTGCATACGTATTCTTTTTCTGAGACCCTGGCAACAAATAGAAACCTCAAAGGTCAATTTAGAATTTTGTTTTACGTGTAGTTTCAAGTCTTTCTTACATTTGACCTTTAACTTATTATAGTTTTTTTATTTTTTTTTGGTCAACACCTTTTTGATGAATACTATCTTACTAAGCAAGCAATTCTCCTTTTCACTTTGTCTTAGGTTTAACTTCCTTTCTTTTTTGGATACAAGGTTTGAATTCTTATGATTAAAAAGAAAAATCACGTTCAAATGGCTGCTAAAATCTTTTAAGCTATTTTTTTAATATTATTATTATTATTATTATTATTTATGTACCGAACACACTTAATATTTATGTAGTATCTAGATTATTTTTTGACAGATATTTTAGATGAGTAATATTTTTTTGCCTTATTTTCAAATCAAAACTAACCAATTTTTTTCCACTAAAAATGTTGGCCTTTAGAATTTTTCTAATTTTTAATTAACAAAATAAAAACAATATATGTTAATTAAAAAATACTAATATCAAAAGAATATACAAAAGATGTACATGTTCAAATATCAAAATACTAATGTGTTTATGTGGCTTTTTTTCCCCAATAAAATAAAATGTTTTGTTAGAAAATCGTTTACCGTTTTTGGTAAACGGAAAATCGTATTCTGGTAATATGGTTTTCAAGAGTAAATCGACCAATAAAAGCCGAACATGATTTTTGGTCGAACGGAACATTGGACATAAAAAGCCCAACTTGATATATGGGCCAACCCAGTAAGAGTCAATATTCCTTAACTCTGCAGCTTCGATCTCGCAGTGTTGACCTCCATGGATCGCCGGAAAAAGAGAGAGAAAACGACGGTGACTTAACCCTCAACAGTTGATTCCCAATCGGCACCGAAAATCTCACCTTCAGAGGCATTCATCGTCGCTCTTTCTAGTGTGCCATTGCCTTTAATAACCTGAATTTGTTGTTTGGGATGTCAATGTATTATAAGGTTGAGGCATAATAGGACTGCCATTAGAGTAGTTAAAATTAAACAAAGTGATTTACAATCCTTTTCTCCATTTTGTCTTACCTTTGTAGTTTCTTCATCCTTTTTTATTTATTTTTTTTTTAAGATCGTTTAGTACACTCAACCCAATCGGGGAGAAACAAGATACTATATTCACCTCCTTCATCATTGCCATAAAAAATATACACTTGTGTTGTAGGTATAATAATTTCTACATTACATTGCATGTTCTGCTCCAAGCCATCATCATCTTGGTGTCATTTGAGAAATGGTAACATCATTTATCGAAACATATTTTATGTGTCTTTCTTCCTCACCATCTCCGTGATTCTTCACTGAGAAACCAGGCATGTTGGGAATACCAATAGCTGCAGTTTCATTCTTGAGGATTGAATCAACTTCCAACATGGAAGGTCTATCTGCAGAATTCTCTTGAACACACAGAAGAGCTACTTGCATGCATCTCATGAGTTTACATGCTGATGTTGTATCATCTAATGAAGGGTCTAGAAATTCCACACCTCTTCCCTCCATCCACAGCTCATATGCCTAAAATGATGAACCAAAACCATTATGGATCATAAGATAAGAAAGTTAGATTAGTCACAGAAAATAAAGATTTATATCTAATAACTTACATATTCCAACAGGTTCATATTTTCATGTGGTCTGTAGTAACATGAAGTCCTCTTCCCACTTATGATTTGCAACAGAAGAACTCCAAAGCTATAAACATCGTACTTGGTCGAGTATATTCCTTTTCTCACATACTCAGGAGGTACGTAACCGCTGCAAAACAAATATGAAGTCAATAGAGACATGAATGATTAAGCACGACAAGTCATCGTCAGTGCTCATTTACATACTATGTGCCGACAATTCTGCTTGTGTTTGCTTCAAGGTCATATTTCCTGAAAATTCTCGCCATACCGAAATCTGATATCTTGGGATTCATCTTTTGGTCTAATAAAACATTACTGGCTTTGAGATCTCTGTGGATTATGGTGAAATTTGAGTACTCTTGGAGATAAAGAAGGCCTTGAGTAACCCCTTCAATGATGATGGCACGCTTTCTCCAGTCTAAAAGAATTGATTTCCTTGGATCTGCATTGAGTTCATTCTGAATTATTACTATGCAGAATTAGATGCATAAACAGTCATTCTAGAATAAATTCTAATTTCAACTCTAGTTGAGTTTTCCAGCAAGACCAAAAGAATCAGGAAAACATACCAAAGAGGAAATGATCTAGGCTTTTGTTTGGTAGGTATTCATAGATCAAAATCTTCTCATCCCTTTTTGTGCAGTAACCCAGAAGTCTAACTAAATTCACATGTTGTAGTCTTGCTGTAAGCGCGATTTCATTTTTGAACTCTTCTAGGCCTTGATTTGAGCTTTTTGAGAGCCTTTTCACAGCTATCTCCTGGCCGTTTGGTAATTTTCCCTGAAAAAAATTATTAACATATAACTAGCTACCAGAAGAAATGGGGTAAAAAATACAGTTTATTTTCCACAAAACAGAAGCAGAACTGCATTAAGGGGATGAAAAGCCTGATGCATTCAACTGTCTCTGTCTGCTTGAAGCATTTTAACAAACGGATTAATTTTCAGAGTTTACCTTATAAACCGCGCCAAATCCACCCTCTCCAAGTTTATTATCTCTTGAGAAGTTATATGTTGCCATTTTAATTGTGAGATAACTGAATGCTGTCAAATCGGAACCATTTCCTTCTACATGATCTTGTTCAGCTCCCGTTAAACATTTCCTTATTTTGTATAATGCTTTTGTAGCAGTGGCTACGGTTCCTGCAAAATATGTCAATCCTATGATATGATTAAGGGAAGGGAAGGGAAAAAGAGAAGGAAAAGGTTACTTTGCTTCATCCTTACCTCTGTGGCAGTAGCAAAACACCATTCCCAACAGAATTATAACAGGCACTGTTGAGAGCAGAACAATTATCAATAACCTCCTCTTATGATGATGAACTTCATGTACTTCTTGTGCTGAAGGATATGGTTGCAAAATGAAGGGATGCAAATGTTATTGTAGAAACTAGGAAGAACATTGTACACATAGCAACACAAATATATAACCAATTATTTGATATGCTGAGTTTGAAGAGCAAGGGCATTACCAAAAAATCTAAAATTAGACTTATAAAAGGGCAACGGATATTTAGCTACACTATGATCATAATTTGAACAATGTATTTTGGTAACTAAACACACCTGCCTCTGAAAGGACCCAAAATTCATCGTTGGCAACCTGGAACACGTTGTAGCCAAAGAAGTCCCTTTTCCTTGGCATAAGAAACTTTGGCTCTGATGGAATCCACATCATCAAAATCAACCCAAGTGGTGGATGCAACTGTGAACTGATCCACCACAAAAGTATCATTAAATCTTGAAACAACACCATCATTTCCTAAGCTTCTAACAACACTCTTTATCAACTTATAACCCATGGAACCATCCATTGTAATGGCAGGTCCCGAAGCGGGTGCCGCAATGCAACTCTCCCCTGGATTCACAAGTTTCCATGCATATCCATGGTAAGGCAACCCAATTAGAAGCTTGTTAGAGGAGAATCCCCTTCTCCTCCATTCTTTGATACCAGAATCAGTGTTGTCCCAATTAGTTGGGCCATATAAAGCTGCATGAAAACCAGTGATATTGTTCTTTGTAGGAATATAGTAATCATATGCCACAAAATGCACCCAGTCCAAGTTCCTCTGCATTGAATCAAAAGGGTAACTGGTTGAATCAGAAGCTCTAATGTAGTAACCCGCCATGACTAACAATAACTCTGGTTTGCTAGAGTTCCTTGCCTCAGAAGTTATGGCAGCTCGCCATTCCTCTAAAAGGCTTCCGAAATCGGCAAGCTCCGAAGCTGGTCTTGGGGATGCTCCACAAAGATCTAAGCCTTGAAAACCATGTGACCTTGCTGTTGCAATAGAAGAATGAATGAAGGATTTTCTATGAGAAGATTGGTTAAGCATTGAGGAGAAAAGGGAATCGTTGTGTGTGCCACCAGCCCAGATCGATAGAAGCGTGGAAACGGTTGGGTTTAGCAACTTAACCGTTTGTGTGAAGGCTGAGAAGAGTTGATGAAGATGTTATAGTTGGTTGAGTTAATGAAAGAAAAAGCGCATATGAGGTGAGTGAAGAGCGTGGATTTGATGTCAGAAGCAGAGATTTCAGTGGCGGAATAGTAATAACCAGCTTTCACCCAAGACGATGCAAAAGTGTGAGATGTGAGAGGAAGGAAGAAGATGAGTAAGAAGATCCAAGTAAGGTTTGATGTTGAAGCCATCACTGCTAAATGATTTCAAGTGCACAGCAAGTATTTAGAGTTGAAATGTGAATGTGTAAATTCCAGAAGGAAGCACACCTTGCAGCTTCCAAGTAAACCATAAGTTGATGAAAATTCAAACTCTTCATTTGGTAGAATTGGATTGAAGGGACCATTTCGGACTTCGGAGACTTGGATTTTTCTGTTTTACGTGTAACTTACTGCCAGTCTTTATTACATTTGACCTATAACTTATTATCAAGGTTGCAAGAACAAGTTCAATAACCAATAGAGTAACTGATTCGAATAAAGTATTGATTACTGACTTGTCTCAGGTTTAACTACTTTTTTCTTCTTGTACACAAGGTTTGAGTTCTTATTATTAAATACAACTTTTTTTAACAAAAAAAAATACAATTTTTTTACACTGAAAATGTTAGCCTTGAACATTTTTCTAATTTTTTAATTAAAAAATAAAAAGAATATATGTTAATTAAAAAATACTAATATCAAAAGAATATATAAAAATGTACATGTACTAATATCAAGAATAATAGTAATGTGTGTTTGTGTTTTTTACTTTTTTTTTTCTCCCTAATAAAATATTTTGTTGGAAAATCGTATTTCTGGTAGAGTAAAGTGACCAATAAAAGCCCAAATTGATTTTTGGTTAAAAGCAATATTAGTCAGAAAAAGGCCAATTTGATTGTATGGGCCAACCCCAATAAGAGTCACTATTCGTTACCACTGCAGCTTCGATCTCGTAGTGTTTACCTCCATGGATCGCCGGAGAAAGAGAGAGAAAACGACGGTGATTAAACCCTCAACGGTTGATTCCCAATCGGCACCGAAAATCTCACCTTCAGAGACATTCATCGTCGCTCTTTCTTGCGTTTTTGGATTGGGTATAGCCTTGTATGTAGCTAACAGTGGCTTCTCTATCGACCTCGTCACTGATCCTTCTCGCACCATCTTCTTCATCTCGGTACCTTCTATTCCTCCCAACTTCAATGTTCCCTTTCTTCTTAACCAAAAACACAATCTTTCTTACTGCATCGTTTTTTTCTTCTTTAAATCACAGCTTGTGGAGCTTCCAATTGCGATCCTTCTCTTCAGTCGCTATAGACAGAATCCCCGAAAATGCACGGTAGCTTATATTTTATATATCTTTGTTGTTTAATTTATCAATAACACAGAAATTTCGAGCTTCCAATTTCTTACTGTGTTTGGTTTTCGTGTTTCATGTGCAGTACCTGCGAGCTCTTGGACGTGGCTTGCTAGCAGTTCCAATAGGTTTGTTGAAACTTATGCTTCCACTTTTGCTTTTGTTTTTGGTAATTTGAATGCCAATTGTTTTTGCTATTGCCTTCAATAACCTGAAATAGTTGTTGTTTGGGATGTCAATGTATTATAGATTGAGGCATAATAGGACTGCCATTAGAGTAGTTAAAATTGAACAAAGTGATTTACAATTTTTTCTCCATTTTGTCTTACCTTTGTAGTTTCTTCATCCCTAATTGTGTTAACTGACTCACTATTTTTGAAAAATGATGATATATGCTTTACAGGGGCGCTACTAAATTGTTTAGGAGCTATTGCTTTGGGGGCACCTGTCACATTTCAGTATGTGAAATAAGTGGTATATATGGTTTTTAGTTTTATGTTGCTTCCATCTGCATAAGACTGGAATTTAATAGCTGTTTAGTAGGAAATAAGGGGTTAAAACTTAAAGTATGTGTATATTATAATTGAAGCAAAATGAGTGGTATTTTATATAATCTAACTTCTGCAAGTCTGTGTGACCCAGGTTTCTCCCAAGGACTGTAAATTGGTCTCTTATGATGTCATTGTTCACAGTGAGTGTCTGTTTTATTACCATTCTTGAAAGCAGTTTTCAGATGTATGATTACCATATTTCTTTTAGGCCCTTGGCTCATGATTGTTTATAAATTATGTGTATAAAACTCACATTTTGTAATATTACAGGCAGTTCCAGCATCATGTGTTCTTGGTTCATCATGGGCTCATTGGAAGCGGATCTTTGCACAAACACGGTATGATTCGTGTATTTTCAATTTTGTTTCTTTACCGCATTTCTTACAGACTGATGCATTGAACTAGTTTTTTCGCCATCTGGTTATATAACTCCATTCGTTACTACTAATTACATTTTTTAATTTCTCTCCTTATGTTCACGTTTAGGCCAAATGGATCTGTAGAGTATTTGATTTGTTTGC
Source organism: Stylosanthes scabra (assembly GCA_036250425.1). Taxonomy (NCBI): domain Eukaryota; kingdom Viridiplantae; phylum Streptophyta; class Magnoliopsida; order Fabales; family Fabaceae; genus Stylosanthes; species Stylosanthes scabra. The sequence goes on from JASCZI010090782.1 coordinate 37,749, forward strand.
CAGCTCATGGAGCAGTTATTGGGGGCTGGTTTGGGGCTTGGCCAATGCCGCTTGACTGGGAGAGGCCATGGCAGGTAATCTGCCTTTCTATACTGTATTTGAATTTGATTATCATTGTTTGCTAAAATCATAGTGCAAACAGGAAGATCATTTCCTACCAGAGCGAATATCCAATTGTTACTTTCATAAACTCTTCTCCCATCTCAACATGACAACACACGTTACTTACCACTGCTCATGTGTCTATAATGTTCCATTATTTGTTAGGAATGGCCTATTTGTGTGAGCTATGGAGCAATAGGTGGGTACCTGGTGGGATTGGTAGCATCATGTGTCTTTGTTCTTGCTTGTGATAGATCGCAGCATGTCAAACAAACATGAAGTCCCGATTCGCCACAGGAAATTTTGATTCATCTTCTCATTTTCCCTAGTGAGAAATGTTAGTGGCTACCACTATATGTTGGATCAAATGCAAGGCAAGTGCAAGGAAAATTGTTGGTCCCATATATTTAATGTATTTTTCTAATTTAAATCGTGTACACATGTGGACAATTCTTTGTGCTAGTTTCTTCTTGGATATATGACTAAGTCTTTAATTTTGTGAAAGTTACAATATTATTCCAACAATTAACAAACTATATACACACACTAAATATAGTCAACTATTTGCTTTGAGAATTGTAAGCAAAGCTTTGCATGAACATTACTGTCCCATTGTACAAGATAAAAAGATTTACACGTCCAAAAGGTTTCTCCTGTGCTATCGAGCCACAATCTGAGACATTGTTGCTTGGTTAACTGAATAATATTCTTGCTTCATAACAAATTCATCTGGCACCTGCAGATCTTTTTCTGTTGAAAACGCTGGCTTCTTTGGTGTAGCAAGAATAGTTTCACTTCTTAACATTGCAGAAATTTCCAACACAGAAGGCCTGTCATTGGCGTCTTCTTGCACACATAATAGACCTATTTGTATGCACCTCAATATTTTGCACGTTGAATCTTTGTCATTGAGAAAAGGATCTGCAAACTCCATGCCTCTTCCTTCTTTCCACAAATCATAAGCCTGAACAAACCAATTCCTCATTCGTCACCACCATGGACTTCTTCAATAAAATCAAACAAAACTATATACAACATTAATCACATGCTATAGATGGTATGTTTACTTACACATTCCATCAAGTTCAAATTTTCGTGCTCGCCATAATACCTTGCTGTTACCTTGCCACTTATAATTTGTAGAAGTAGAACTCCAAAGCTATACACATCAGATTTTACTGAATACAAACCTTTTTTAAGGTATTCAGGAGGGACATAACCACTACAGCACATGAATAAAAGCAATATGATGCATTAGAAAGCTAGATGAAAAGATGAAAAAAATCTTCTAGTGAAAATGTTTTAATCATGTCGAGCAAAAGCTTACTATGTTCCGACAATCTTGGCAGTGTTTGCTTCTTGCTCATCTTTTGAGAATATTCTTGCCATACCAAAATCCGAGATCTTTGGTTTCATCTCACTATCTAACAGAATGTTGCTAGCTTTTATATCTCTATGAATTATTGTCAATCTAGAATATTCTTGCAGATAAAGCAGTCCCTGAGTAACACCCTCAATAATAGCTACACGCTTGCTCCAATCCAGAAGAAGCCGCCTGATAGGGTCTGAAATTCAATCCTATGCACTGATTAATTGTGTTGTCCATAATGTTATCCTTTGATGGTAGATCATATATGTGAGCAGCTATATATTAATTCATCAAAACACAAAACGGTATGCTACATATTTACTCATTTATTGTTTTGAGAAGTGAAGATTGCTGACCAAAGAGATAGTAGTCAAGGCTTTTGTTTGGCATGTACTCATAAACCAACATCTGCTCTTCCCTGTCAATGTAGAAACCCAGCAACCGAACAAGATTCACATGCTGTAGCCTTGCAGTCAGTGTTACCTCATTCTTGAATTCCTCAAATCCTTGTGTGGAAGCCTTTGATAACTTCTTCACTGCTATTTCCCTGCCATCTGGTAATATGCCCTGTAGAAATCAAATAAGCACTGTACTTAATATCAGTAATTGGATATCATGACCTTAGGATTAATGTTCTGTAGTTACACTCTGTACCTTGAAAACAGGACCATAGCCACCCTGACCAAGCTTGTTTTCGATCGAAAAGCTATCAGTGGCTAACTCAATATCACAGAAGCTAAAGGCTTGCACATCAGGAACACAATCAGGAAAATGTCCTGCATCTCTAGCCGCATTTATGATTCCTAAGTAACAAATGAACAAACAAAATTCAGTGTCTTAATTAGCTTCAACCAAGAGCACAGAAAAGCTCAGGTCAATAAGAACTTACCCTTTGGTTTTACTAGTCTCCTCCTTATGTAGTAAATTATGAAACCCAATAGAATAATACATACAGCAATTATCAAAATGATCACTAGTAACCGCCAATTATGGTGTTTTCCACCACCAACCTGTTGAGCTGAGAAAAAACAATATCCATAATAATAAGTAATTACTCAGAAAAATAAAGTGATCAAATTACCTTAATTTTAAGTGTTAGTTTCTTTACCTGCAGCACTAGAAAGTGACCATTTGTCATCATCATAGGGAACTTGCCATACAACATAACCACCTAGTTTCTTTTCTTTAGCATAAGACACCTTGGTTTTCACAGCAACGGCATCATCAAAACCTATCCAATTTGATCCAACTGAACAATAATTGACCACATAAGTAGCATTATACAGCACAGTTGCTCCATATCTTTGAACATAATCCTTGATCTCCTTGTAGGTCATGTCTCCTCCTTCAGTGATTGCTGGACCTGTTGCTGCTGCACCTATTCCATTCTCCCGTTGGTTCCTAAGCTTCCATGCATATCCATAGAAAGGTAAAGACAAAACCAACTTGCTAGCAGATACCCCACTATCTATCCATCGCTTGATTCCGGTGTCTGTGTTGACATCACTAGAAGGATCATACAAGGCTGAATGAGCTCCAGTAAAATTTGTTGACTGGGGCGTGTAGTAATCATAATCCATAACATTTACCCAATTCAAGTTATCTCTAATAGACTCCACAGGGTAAGAACCAAAATCAGAACCTGGTTGATATGGAACAGCCGCAGTTAAAATCAGTTCTTGATTAGTGTTGCTGCTGGAGTTTATTGCCTCAGATTTTGCAGCTGCTCTCCACTCTTGAAAGAGCAAACCCATATTGTTCAAGTCATTGCTAGTGTTAGCAGAAACCCATGAAAGGTCAAGGCCTTGGAAGCCATAGCTTCTAGCCACTTTTATTGAAGACTGAATGAATGATTTTCTTGAAGAAGCATTGCTTACCATTGAAGACAAGACAGTGTAGTTAGAATTGCCACCACCAATGGAAAGAAGTGTGACTAGAGATGGATTGGTGTGCTTAAGAGTGGCAGTGAATGAAGGAAATGATGCTTCAGCATCTGAAGGAATGGAAAGTTGATAGGTTGAAGAGTTGACTTCAGCAAAAGCGCATATAAGGTGAGTGTAGAGGGAAGTTTTTATTTTAGAAACGGGAAAGCCAGAACCGTAAAACCAGTAACCAGCTTGTACCCAGGAGTGTGCTTGGTAGAGTAGAATCTGCAAGTGGAAGAGGAAGAGGAAGAGGAAGAAGGAATTTTTTGTGGTGTAAGAACCGTTCAACATTTTTGGCTTGTTGGTACTAGGATAACAGAGATGAGAAACAAAGGGGGATATTAATCTGTTTTTATTCTAATGCTACGTACATACATTAACTGCTTGTTTTTTTTTTTTTTTTTTTTTTTGACATGAATGAAAGAGAAAACAAAAAGCGAAAGCTGCAAAGCAGCATAAACAAGATGTTAATCTAGGAAGTCATGCTTTAAGAGCTCCTTCACATCATCATTTGTAATAAGCCACTCCACCTGATTAACATTCTGCACAACAGCATATTTTGCCAAAGCATCAGCAACGTGATTAGCTGTTCGCTGAATTAGGGCAAGCTCAACACGCCAAGAACGCTTCATTAGGGCATGGATCCTTCTAGTCAGCTCAGTAACATCATTATTGGCAGCGGAAGTGTCATTCGTCAACAAAATAAAAGCTTCATGACAATCGGTTTCGCAGCAAACATCTCTGAAACCCATATCCCAGGCTAAGATAAGTCCCCGCCAAATTGCAAATAATTCACCCTATAAGATAGTAGAGGGGGGGATAGTACCAGCGCAACCTTTTTTCCAAGTTCCTTTCCAATCTCGTATGACACAGCCAAAACCCATAGTATCATAGGAGGACATATAACATGCATCACTATTAACGGTGAGGGATCCCTGAGGAGGCGGACTCCAAGACAACTTAAGTGGAGATGAGCAGGAAAGACTTTGCAGATGAAAGACTCGATGAAGCTCTTCTGAAGAAGATATAATAAGT
>JASCZI010090782.1:51282-86601 GCA_036250425.1 Stylosanthes scabra
TTCATGCATTTATACAGTGAATTACACAAATTAGACTAACAAAACCAAAAATAGAACAGAATGGAAAATACTTAAATAAAATATATGTCATGCTTCAGATTTAAATTACGATATCCCAACATGTTTCCTTCATTTTGATAGCCAGGGTGTACATAAATAGTCATGGTAGCACAGCCATCAGCATTAAAATAAGAAAGGAGGGTCAAAAGGCAACGTTCCTTATCAATAATTACCTCTCAGAGAGCTTCAAGCTTCCATGAACAATAGCTGGAACTTTCTGCAGAGGGTTTACTTCTGCAAAGACATCAAACAACTGCATGTAAGTAGCAGAGCGGACAGCACCAACTATTGCAACCACATCGTAAGAGGTCTTTTCATAGTCCTCTTCTATTGAAATCAAATGAATTTTGACTTTGCAAGAGGCACGGTATTAACAGAAAAATAAGACATGTATTAGATAGAAATTTGTTGAATCAGCAGAATGAAGAGAACAGACAAACCTCAAATGGATGGATGGATGGATAGATACCCGTGAAGTCAGGAGAGGTGTGTTGACCTTTGGAAATATCTACCTTAATCTCCTCGAAGTCAATTCCGCTAATCCTTTATCAAGGAGGGAGTTGTGCACAATCAGAGACTGTTTGATTGCATTATAAAAAGGATTTGCCATGAGTGAGGGAGTGAGAGTGAGTGGTGTGTACCTGCAGAAGATGAGGACTGCACGAGAAGGCTGGGACATTCTGCATATTGAGCTTCCCCATCTTCCTTTCACTTTGAGTTTTAAGTTCTGATCTTCTCTGCTTTGCTAGTTTTGAACTGCTTACATGCCTAAGTTGAGATATGTAATTTTGACTTTGTTAAGCGGTAGCAGATGCAGATGCAGACACACAAAAACACAAAGACTACTCTTTGTATTCATTTATTCTACGTACTATTAATATTTTCATAACACACAAAAAACATTGTCATATTTTACTAGACTATGCATTTTTTTCTTTTCATTTTTTTTTTCCTCTTATGAATACTGTATAAAACTAAAATGGGTTTATGCATTGCCTGATTTTCGTTCAACTATATATATATAAAGAGTTTAATTTTTTTCATAAAACTGAAAAGCCTTATGCATTGCCTTATTTTTGGTTAATTTTTTGGGTATAGTATGTGAAAGCTACCTTCTTCAAGTCATGCTTGATATGCCTTTCAACTTCTTGACAAAGTGAATTTCTACGATCAAGTACCTACCAACCTCTGCACCAATTCTCAGTTTCACAACAAATAAAAATAAGAATGAAAATAAAAAATTTAAAAGATAGAAAATAAGTGTACCTGGAGCCTGGAGGTACATAACGGCGTCAAGAATGCAGGTCAAATAGAGGCGCAAGATGGTGACCTGCAAAACAATCAAAATGAAATTCGAGAACTTTAATAGATGATGCCATTTTTTAAAAGAGAAATCATGTCTGGTTCCTTGAGATAACTTGAATTGATTTAATCCTTCAAAGTACGTTTTACCAATTTAGTTCCTCAACACTTGAAAGCAAATGCTGCCATAAAAACGCTCCCAATCCTGTTGTTTGATATTCTTCATGTACATGTACACCTTCATTCCTGCATCTTCCCACCGTCATAAGATCGAAATTTATTCAATTCCGAGAGTTATCAAAAGCATCAAGCGAAGTGAGTGATGAATCATGATCACAACTAAAAGAACCAACTATAAAATAAAGAAAAAAAAAAAACGATTTTTAATAGGTTTCTGTGCATACTCTTCACGTTCTTGTGTAAATTCAAGCATTTGAATCGTTGATTCTTTCGACTTTTACTCTTGCCGGTGTTTGTCTGCTACGCTCTCAAAAGTAGAGGAAAAAGAGGAACCCTAATTGCATTGTCTTTGTTCTTCGTTTCACCCTCAAAAGTCAACATATGCTGCTATCTGCTACGCCGATGCAACATGCATGCAAAATTGGAGAAGGAAATAAAGTAGCAGCACTGTGAAGTGTGAACAGAACCCAGTCCGAAAAAAGAAAAAAGAACAGAGCATTTTTTTCTCTTTTTGGGCCCGTTTTATTGGTATGAAAAAGTTAAGAGAACATTGAAAAAAAAAAAGTAAGAGATGTGATACAATAGGCTAAAACAAGAGCCCATTTATAGGTTTCTCAAGGCGGCGCAAGTTAGCTTATGATAGACGCGCTTATGATAGACGCGCTTAATAATAGCCCATTAGGCATTAGCTTATGATGGACGCTAACTTGTAACCTAGTCAAGGAGGTTCTGTGACGGGCCCAGGCCTTCATTAGTTCTGTGACTGGCCCAGTGGGCTTAAATTAAATGCAAACGCAAATTAGAAAAAAAATATTTTTAAGCGAAAGGGCGTAAGGCTAACGCTAACACTAACAAGAGGGTTTAGGCGTAAAGCTAACGCTAACAAGAGGTTATATAAAGGGCATAGCATGTGGCTTTTCCTTCATTTTTGTTCTAATTCTAATCTCTCTACGCTGGTTGCGAGGGTTCAGTGTTCGGCGATCACTACCACCACCGTGGCGGAGGCGCAACCAAGGGGAGGATATCAAATTTCTTAGATTCATGGCGCGCGGTACCTTTAACCCTTAGTTTTGGCTTTCTGATTTTCTTATCCACCTTCAATTCCATTGAAATGCAGTGTAATCACGCCGTTTCTCTTCCCTTTGTTTTTTTTGGTATTCTCAGGTGAAGAAGGTCGACCTTCCAAGAAACAGAAAACAACGAAACTCGTTAGTTCTCTCCGACATCTCTGATATCACTTCTTCGCAAACTTGTGCTGTTTTGCTCACATTGTTTCTAACAGGGAGATTACCAAAGAAGAATAACCGACGACGTTGACGGTAATCTTCATTTACCGTCCAATCAACACTACTTTAGGGTTTTTCTTCTGAGATTTGTCATTGAATTGAAGGGTTTGCGGCGTGTATCAGATGGAAGAACCAAAGGTTTTCGCAAATTGGAATTGAAAGGAGAACCCTAATACGTTTCCTTACCACTTCCACCGTCCAAACGCAAACGGCTTTTGGTTTCGCAGAAGCTTCTTTGTGAAGCAGGATCATAAGGCAAGGTTGCGTGAAGAAGAACGGTGACAGACTCAATGTGGTTGAAGATAGTGCACTGATTTCACTGTTCTGGGTTGTGATTCGTGACATCGCAGAAATCTGAGACAATGGTATTTTAATTATTTTTTTTTATTAACTGTCTCTTTAGGTATTAATTTTCTTGCTTCTTTTTCCTTCCAGAAGGTACCGTGTATTGAGAATGAATTAGTTGTGTTCAGCATTAAGTGAACTGAATGGAATGTGGGAATTCCAAACAAATGTCTCTGCAATGGCATGCTAATGCATTTTTCTTTGAACTTGTTTGTGCTAAGGCTGCATCAAAGAAGCTTAATGATGTGAAGATCAAGAAAGAAGATATTAATAAATTGATAATGAATTTCCTTGTGACTTAGGTTTATGTTGAAGCTGCCAAGAGTTGAACATATCCTTCATTAGGTGATGTCTCACTGCTTCTTTTAACTTATGTATTCCATTTCATTCTTTTAATATAATGATGCCTTTGCTTGTTTTCTTCTATGGTTTTCCTTAAGAAGGCAGTACAAAGTGGTAATGTTGAGGATGCAATCGAGAAAGTGAATGACCTAAATCCAGAGGTAGGTTGTCAATTCTTTTAATTTTACCTTTGCAGCTTGTTGTAATACAGCTTTAACAATCTACTATATTAACTACTTTTATATGAATAAACCTGTTTTCAAAATACTATATACCACACTGCAAAATCGGATTCTTGTTCATCTATTTATGAACTTAATATTTGTTTTACATTGCTTTTTGCAGGTACTAGACACAAATCCAAACCTATGTTTCCATCTCCAACAGCAGCGGCTGATAGAGCTGATTTGGAGTGTAAGTCTAAATTCGATAAATTCTTTTTAATCTATATTTTACCATGTAATATCTTGATTGTTATAGTTTTGTTAGCTTGCACTGATAATTTATTCTGGTTGAGTGAAGGTTGAAAAGAAGCAACATGTGAAAATACTTTTTCATCACTGAAAATATTATACTTGCATTATTAGTTGCATTGGTGTTACATGGTAAACACTTAATTTAAATTTTGAATTATCTCCAGCATAGCTTCTTAGAAGATTTGGAGAGGAGTAGAGGACCGTTGCTCTTCTTGCCTTTGAACATGTCTCTAACTGTCCTATTTGAGAGCTTCTTGATACATCACAACGTCTGAAAACAGCAAGTGAGGTGAAAAAGGTGTGTATCTGCTGCACTATCTGTTTCCTGGTGTTTATGACTTATGCAAGAGCTCCGGTTTTAATTTTTAGTTTGTCATATTCCCCATATATACACAACTGAGGAATCTCTGAAACAAGTTGTATACCTACTGGCTTTTCCTGATTGAATTATAAAGTTTCTTAGGTAGCATAGCAAATTTGCAACTGGTTTATGATATTAAACTTCTGGGCATAATTTTCTGAGATTCTATGTCTGCAGTGAAAGATGGATTTGAACTTTTGCTTGTAATCATCTGAAAACTGAAATGTATGCCTCCTTTGACAGATATAAATTGCAACAGGATATGGAGTGGTCATATGATATTATCTTTTTAATTTTAGGAATATAATAGGTATACAAGGCTTCACATATCTAATGGAAGTTGTTTATTCCACTTACCAGGGGGAAGCTTCCAAGCGGAGAGCAAAATAGCTGTCAAAATGCTTTCAAATAAGTCAATCTTATGAGAATGGTAATACTGTGGTCTGTGGCAGTCTTTTGTACATGTTATACAAAATGCAATACATTCAAATATTTTAAATATTATTAGCACGGTATATGTGTCATTTATAACTCTGCCTATGTTGAACTTTATTGCAAAGTTTCTACGTAGCCGGTTTCAAGCCCGGATAAAAGAGGAGGATAAATGATGCTAATGTGAGCTTTTTATCTAAACCGATTGAGATATCAGAACTTGACCCAAAAGATGATGCTAATGCCGGTTCAAAGCCCGGAAAAGAGGAGGATGAATATTGGTAAAATAATTGATATCTCAATCGGATACTTGACCCAAAAGTTTGAAATTGCGCGATGGATTAAATATTTTCCTTATATGGAAAAAAAGAGGAGGATAAATGTTGGTAACATTTATGATATGAACATATTTGAGATGTTCAATACATTGACCCAAAAAACTGAAATTTATCGAGATATTGAAACTTGACCCAAAAAATGTTGCTATCGCCGGTTCAAAGCCCGGAAAAGAGGAGGATGAATGTTGGTAAAAACTGATGCTAACGCCGGTTCAAAGTCCGGAAAAGAGGAGGATGAATGTTGGTAAAAACTGATGCTAACGCCGGTTCAAAGTCCGGAAAAGAGGAGGATGAATGTTGGTAAAATAACTAATATCTTGATTGGATACTTGACCCAAAAGTTTGAAATTGCACGATGGATCAAATATTTTCCTTATACGGAAAAAAGAGGAGGATAAATGTTGGTAACATAACTTTTATGATATTTTTTTTGGTGTCTAACAATACAAATAACAAAGCCTAAGGAGGGACATAACAGTCCATCCTAATTAGGGAGACCAGAGATGGATGAGGAATAATCCACTCTGCATAATCATGTTGCAACAGCTTTTTTCGCCATGCTGTCAGCCACCGAATTTGCTTCTATAACTTTTATGATATGAACATATTGAGATGTTGATTACTTTGATGCTAACGCCGGTTCAAAGCCCGGAAAAGAGGAGGATGAATATTGGTAAAATAATTGATATCTTGATTGGATACATGACCCTAATTTTGAAATTGCACGATGGATCAAATATTTTCCTCAAGTTCATGATACAAAGCATAGTGTGTTCTACAAGTTTATTGATATTATGGAAGAGATACACATAGCCTCAAAAGAATTATGTTCATACCTGAACATGTTGAAAGGTCTAGACATGTGCTTGAGACCCCAAATTGCACATACCTTTGTGTAGCCGATAACAAGATCTCTATAGTTGAGATATGCATCTCTAGGAGAATTTGATGCAAAAGGCTCCGTATAACTAACTATAAAGTCTGGTAATCCAGCTGTGTTTTTAGCTACTTCATTGTCTTGTTGGTGACAAGAAACCAAGTACAAGCTCTGTTCTTGACTCCTCTGTGGCGCTGCATCTACTACTAGTAGATTTGGGTTTGTTTTTTACTCCAACCGAACCTACGTCTAGTTTCCACAGTAATAGAACTACCCCGCCGCAGTACCAGCTAGTCAGTCTGTGTCAGATCTCAGCAGCATCGCCATCTCTGCATGTGATTCGGCCGGTTCTAATTTTGTTAAATTGGTTATGATTTGTTATTATCTGTGTTGAGGCCGAGCCTCATTAGTTGTTGATTTAGTTGCTGATTGTGTGTGTTGATTTTCTGGAGACAGAGTCTTTTATTGCTGTGTGTGCTGATTTTGTGGAGACGTAGTCGCTTTTATTATTGTTTCTTTAGTTCTTGTTTGTTAAAGCTGAGCCTCTTCTATATATTAATTTGATATAGTTGTTTCTTTTTGGTTGGATGCTGAACTTCCTTGGCTTTGTTTGTGTTTATGTTGAGGGTGAACCTCTTTGTTATTGTCTGTGTTGTTGCTGCTTATGTTGAGGCGGAGCCTTTTTTATTAGAGTTTATTTATAGTTGATGTGTGATTTATTTTAGTTTAACACTTAGTTTCTTTTCCGTTTATCTTATTATTGATAGTAATTGTGTGAGATTGACTTTTTTGTTTTTCATGTCGAGGTGGAGCCTCTTTTTGTTATTGTTGTTAAAGAGTCTTGTCTTCTAATTTGATGTTGTAGATTATTTTGATAGGAGGCTGAGCCTTTTTTTTATTTTTTATCATTTGTATTTGTGTTGTGTTGAGGCTGAATCTCTTTTCTTAATTTTTTTTGTATTGAGACGGAGCTTTTTTTGTTATGATTTGTTAAGGCTGAGCCTGATGAGACTGAGCTTCTTTTTAGTAATAGTAATACCTCTATTTTTAAGATTCTTGCACCATCGTTAAAAAAAAAAAAAAAAAACACAATAAAATTGTCCCTAACCAAATCCAATTAAGGGAAGCTTTCGTGCATCAATGGAATGAGTTCATCCTCACTACCAAGAAACAGCTTCAAATTTGGCCTTTGTTGTAAATTTGAGTTTAATGCCTATATCTCCTCGTGAAGTTTACTTTGCCACATTCTGCCACTTCATAATAAACATAGTTGCATTTTCTCCAACTTAAAGTCTTGTTGATAAAACTTGAACTAGTTCTACCAACTCCAAAATTAATGGAGCTCAAGGACATGTTCATAATCATGAAAATGAGATGGAGAAGATGCAAATGAAAATAAATGGCATATTATTACACGAAATATTCCCACTGTTTTTATTAGGAAGTGTGGCATATGTGCTTTATTTTGACCGTGCAACGGTCGAGTCTTACTAGTTACTATTTTAAACACAGCAGGCTTTAGGTTTGGTTTGGTAATGTTACGCTCTCTCTCGAGAAGGCATTGTCCTTTAGATTCTCAAAAAGTAATTTCTAAAAAATCATATCATAATCGTTTGACAGAATCGTTTTAAAATGATTTCAAAAAGTAAAAGTCACACATATAACATTTGATAAATATATATTTAACTATGGCTCTCAAAATATGAAATTATTGAAATTGACTTTCTTGTTAGTATGTTTCATATTAATATAAAATTAAATTAATTAATGATAAATTGAATCTTTTATTAAAATATAAAATTAATTAGTTATTTTCTTTTTTTAAAGAGTGAGAGTAACTGGCTTTGAAAAATTAGTTTTAATGGACTTTCAAAATCATCTTGACTCTTAAAAAGCGATGAACAAAAAGGAAGAGTGCTTATTAAGCTAACTAAGCTAAAGTTAACCAAAAAAAAAAGGTAATTAAGCTAACTATTTATGCAAGGTGTTCAGGTCAAGTGAATGGACTTAAATTTTAATGATCTAGATATAGCTTCACAATTAAATGCTGCATCTTGTGGCATTTTTGTATTTTTCTTATTAAATACTTTACCAGACGTTCACTCCACCCAATTTGAGTATTTGACTATTTGACTACACTATATGTTCAATAATCCTTTTTCATATGATATGATATGATATATTCAAGAATCATATCATCATATCAAACGGTCTTAGATTTCATTCTTAGCTTGTTCTGCTGAGATACGCATCTTACCTAGAACATACGAAATTAAGGATGTCGTTTTCCTCACTTAATCCCTGATCTTTATTATTGATGAAGTTTGATATAAGGACAACATTATTTATTGTAATGCATGCATGTATCATCACTCTCAGAACTGAACCTTGCCCTTCATCATCATTCCTTAAGATCCCCAAGCATTAGAAGCTGCGCCAAAAAGGTTACCTTTTAATAAATATCTAATTTGTTTAAGAAAAAAATTAATTTATATATACTTATATATTTCCATGCACCTCTTTATTTTTTTTATTTTGATTTATATATTGTACGTAACTATTTTTATGCTATTGTATATTGTATTAATGTGTTTTGTGAATTTTTATGTGCTACTGTTTATATTTTTCGTATTGTAAATGAGATGTATAGATGTGTACAGTAGTACATGTAGAAAAATTAGAGATTATTTTTCTAATCACCCTAATTAGAAGAAAGAAATGCAGAGCACTCACCAGCTTTAGAAAGTGTCCAGCTATCATCATCTCCACCAATCTGCCAAGCAAAATATCCAAGCAATCCTCTTTGCTTAGCATAACTAACCTTAGCAGATACACTCTGAGTATCATCATAACCAACCCAAGTAGTTCCAGAATAACAATAATTAGTCACATAACTTGAATTATACACACTCTTTGCCCCTTGATTCTTTATGAAACTCCTTATATCACTATACAACGGAGTCCCATCTCCAGAAGGAGTGGAACCTCCACCATTAGCTGCAGCAAACAATCCATGGTTATTAGCATTCACCAACTTCCATGCATAGCCATAAAATGGCAACCCTATTGCAAGTTTGTTAGCTTGAACTCCAACTTGATTTATCCATGCTGTTATTCCTTGATCTCCACTGAACTGTCCTCCTGGATTGTACAATGGTGCTGGTGGCCTTGTTGTTGTTTTGGATCCACTTGGAATGAAGAGATCATAGACCATAACGTTGACCAAGTCCAAGTTTTTGGAAATAGCTTCACCATTGTAGTATTTCAGTGGTGATATCTGATCAGAGCCAGCAACTGCAGCAGATAACAGCAATGGTGTCTTCCCTGAGGTTCTTGATTCTTGTGTAATGGCTGTTCTCCATTCTCTAAGGAGTAAGCCAAAGTTGGTCTTGTCTGTGTCTGAACTGGGGTACTCCCAATCAAGATCAAGGCCATGGAAGTTGTTTGATCTTGCTACTTGAATTGAAGAATCTATGAAGGTTTTGCGGGAATTGCTGTTGTTAGCCATTTTAGGAAAAGGAAGAGAGCCTTCACCACCTCCTCCTATGGAGAGAAGGGTCTTCACTGAAGGGTTCTTTTTCTGCACAGCTTGTGTGAAGGTTGAGAAGGAGGATGAAGGTAATGTGATCTTGTTGGTGTTGGAATTTAGTTTGGCAAAAGCACAGAAGAGATGTGTGAAGTAAGAGGAATCAATGGCAGAAGGATCAAGGCCACTGTCATAATACCAATATCCTCCTTTCACTGCAGCTTCTGCACTGAGAACAAGGATTGTGAATATTGCAAGTGAAAGCATTTTGGAATTGGCCATTGTTGTTTCTTGGAGTGTGAATATTGGAGTTAACTTACTTGACCCATCATTCTTTATACTAAAAAAATGAATGAATTTTTCAAACCCCACCGAAATCTGAATTGCATATCTGTGTTATCTTTGACTTTGGAGAATCGTGTGTTATTTTGACTTAGTTTCTTGTGTTACAGAAATACGCAACCTAAACTTGAAGTAAATGGACCGCTACCAATGTCATACTCTTTCTTACCATAGTGCCATACCAACCACTATAAGAATATACATTGATAAAGAAACTATATGTTTACAACTGTAGAACAAATATACGTAACACATGGCAATGAAATTAAGGTAATTATTTCTTCACTGGCCTTATTATTACTTATTATGAACCAAACTTGTTCATATATTGTAGATCATGTATCACACTCTGAACTACTGTGTCTAGACCTTCTTCCTCCTTAAGATTCCCAAGCATCCGAAGCTGCAATATTATCAGAAGTTCATAAGATAAATTAACAGAAAATTGTTAACATATATAGTAGAGAATGAAATAAAACAAAATTCATATAAAACTCACCAGTTTTAGAGAGTGTCCAATTGTCATCATCCCCACCAATTTGCCAAGCAAAATATCCAATCAATCCTAATTCCTTGGCATAATTAACCTTAGCAGACACACTCTGAGTATCATCATAACCAACCCAAGTAGTTCCAGAATAACAATAATCAGTCACATAAGTTGAGTTATACACACTTTGTGCACCATCATTATTTATGAAACTCCTGATATCACTATACACAGGAACTGAATCTCCAGAAGGAATTGAACCAGCACCAGTACCAGGAGCAAACAAGCCATGATCATTAGCATCCACCAAAGTCCATGCATAACCATAAAAGGGTAATCCAATTGCTAGCTTGTTGGGTGGAACTCCAAGCTGATTAATCCATGAACCATTGATTCCTTGATCTCCACTGAATAGTCCTGTTGGATTGTACAATGGTGCTGGTGGCTGTGTAGAACCAGCCCCATCTGGAACAAAAAGGTCATACACCATGACATTGACCCAGTCCATGTTGTTTGTAATTTCTTCAGCAGGGTAGTATTGTAAATCTGTTATCTGGTTAGAGCCGGCGACGGCTGCAGATAAGAGCAATGGTGTGTTGCCAGAGGAGCTAGCTTCTTGAGCAATGGCGGCGCGCCACTCGTTGAGGAGGAGGCCGAGGTTGGTCTTGTCTGTGTCTGAACTTGGGTACTCCCAATCAAGATCAAGGCCATGGAAGTTGTTTGATCTTGCTACTTGAATTGAAGAGCCTATGAAGGCTTGGCGGGAAGTGCTATTGTTAGCCATTGCAGGAAAAGGAGAAGAGCCTTCACCACCTCCTCCAATGGAGAGAAGGGTCTTCACTGAAGGATTGTTCTGCTGAACGGTTTGTGTGAAGGTTGAGAATGAAGTTGAAGGTAAGGTGAGTTGGTTGGTGGTGGAATCTAGTTTTGCAAAAGCACAGAAGAGATGTGTGAAGTGAGTGGCATCAATGTGTGAAGGATCAAGGCCACTGTCATAATACCAATATCCTCCTTTCACTTCATCAGCTTCTGCATTTGATGAGAGCAATATCAGAAGGATTGTGAAAATGTTAAGTGAGGGTGAGGCCATTGTTTTCATCTTTGGTCAATAAAACACATTTGAGTTACCTTGTTTATATATATCAAATATTTCAATGTATGTTGATGATAAGTAAGAAGAAATAATGGCATGGAGTTTGACTTTATTTTCATTCCTCATAATAAGCTAATTGATTTCTTCAAGTTCAAGTTATGTATACCAAGTGAATCAATTGGAAAATTCAAACAATTTATATTCTAGCCACCCAAGTCCCAAATAGTTTGAGATCTGTTTTTGACTTTTTTCTTCTTCTTTCTTTTAAGCTCGTTGACTTAAACAATTTGAGTTGGACACGAATTAGTCTTTATGGACACGAATTAATCTTTGACCGTGGAATCAAATACAGGTGTAAAAAAAAAAGTCAGTGATAACGTGTCAGGTTGTCAACTCCAAATAGGACGGTGAGCGCGTGAGGATAGAGGCAAGATTTTCCGCCGCATCTATGTTTAGCGCGTCTTTTCACGCGCCAACCATTTCGTCTTCCACCTTCAGTTTGAGTTGCAGGAACAACTCTTCACGCTCTTCAATGGCTGCCTCCACTGTTCGGATTGCCGTCGTCGGCGATGTGGTAAATTCTCTTTCTCTCTTCCTATTTACGAACTCAGCTTCGATTTTTCTCCATTACTCGTCCCTTTCTGAACAAGTTATGGTTTTTGTGTTTTTGTTAAGCATGATTGCTGGAACTTAGAAGAAGATTCTAAGGCACTTGAGTTTTTGCAGGTACTGTTGTTGTTTCCTCTTTCTAATTCTCTTCATCTTGATGACAAAAACTTCTGCATATATTTATCTATAAATCTCAAATTCCTATTTTCTGGCTATGGGGTTGGGGTGGGTTCCATTTTCATGTAAAAGAAAATAACAAGTAAATACTTTTCATATCAGCTTCTTTAGCAAGCATTAGATTAAATGTAAATCCCATCTATCTATCTATCTATCTATCTATCTATCTATCTAATTTAGACTTATATTGAAGTGCAGCCAGATTTGGTGCTGTTTACAGGCAAGTTTTTTTGTTTCAGCTGATCAACTACCTAAAGCACTGGTGAATTTCCTAAATGCATTTTGGTTAGCCTCATGCAGCCACTACTTCATCATGGACTAATTGGTACATATAAAGCTGGTGTAATCTGTGAAAACTCTGACTATGATTTACATTAATAGTCAGACCCTTGAATAAATCATCATGTCACTGCAAGCTGTCTTTATGTCCTGTTAGTTTATCTTCATTATGTAACTGTCAAGGTTAATTATGATTTATTGATTACATGATCCGTTGCTTTCTTGTTACTTCTTTCCTCTTTTGATTGGCCTGTATTGAATTTTATTAGGTGACTTTGGTGATGAAAATGTTGAAGTTGTTCAGAGTGTTGCAAATCTTGAATTTCCAAAAGCGGTTATACTGGGAAACCATGATTCCTGGTTTACTAAGCAATTTTCTGGAAGGTAGAATTGACATATTTGTCCTAAAGTTGTTGTGAATCTATGTCCAGATAAATTTAGTTTCTGGAGAGGTTCATGTTGTGAATCTAGTTCTACTTTTAACTAACACTTCAATTTACATGCCAGTGAGAAGGATAATGTGCAGCTTCAGCTAGAATGGTAAGCAGTAAGCTTATTGTCTAGTGTCTACAAGGAATTTATTTATTCTGGGATATTTTTTTCCTTTCATCTGTTAGTGTTACTCTGTGCATATTTACCTTACAAGCATATTCATGTTGATGCAATCTGTTGCTGAAATGCATTTTATAATGCCATGTGTGACATGTTGGACGATTTTTCCTAGCCCATTAGAAGATTCAAAAGATATTTTAAGACACTGATGTCTAGTTTTTTTACTTTGCAGTTTGCATGAAACTTACCATTAGAAGTTACAAGTACTGTGGTGGAACATTGAATACTTAGCACCTTTTCCATTTTTTGTTTAAAAAAAAAACAAATATACATGTTATTGCTACTTTCCCTCAGAGATCACAATAATACTGTTGCATTTTTCATAGAGTTGCTTAATCAATTTGTTGATTGCTGAATCTATTATTGTAAAACTCAGCCTTGGCGAGGAGCATGTGGCCTATCAACGTTTAGACTTTCCCATGATAAAAGTGAGTGTTGTTGGTGGACGACCATTTTCTTGTGGGGGTAAAGCTTTGTTCCCAAAAAAGCTTCTAACTGCAAGGTGTGTATTGTTACCAAAAGCAATTTGATTTTCGAAAGCCTCAAAAGTCAGATGGTCTCTTATGCTTGTCAAGTAATGGATCGTGTTATGTGAAAGTTCTATAATCATTAAGGTTCCCATTATTGCTCAAAATCAACTTATCTAATTTAAGCTTTCTCTTAGATATGGAATTAAAGACATGGATGGAAGTGCTAGGAGAATCCTTAAAGCTGCTAATGGCACACCAGAGGATCATTTTCTTATATTACTGGCACACAATGGACCTACAGGTGCAATAGCTTGTCAACTTTAATACCAACTCCAAATGTGGTTGCTAGTTTGGGGTATATAAAGATTAAATTTTTTATTTTATAATTTTTGTAGGCCTTGGTTCTGCTGCGAATGATATATGCGGAAAAGATTGGGAATTTAAGGGTAATGGTGACCATGGTGATCCAGGTAAAATACAAGTTTGAATTAGGCTTGTATCAAACTGTCAATATATGATGTAAGAGATACAATGCATGCCATGAGAAATGAGATATTGTTTTGACTTAGTTTATTGTATAACAGATCTAGCACAAGCAATCTCCATGATAAAGGAGAACAATCAAGTCTTTATTCCATTGGTCGTGTTTGGTCACATGCACAAAGAGCTAGCATATGGCAAAGGCTTAAGGAAAATGGTTGTAGTTGGCACTGACAACACCATATACTTGAATGGGGCCGTCGTTCCTAGGGTCAAGGGGAACTCAGATGCGGAAATTGCCCTTAACTCACCAGAGGGCGGTGGTACAACAAGAGTCTTTACTCTTGTTGAGATTTCAGAAGGAAGAGTTGTGAAGATAAAAGAGAGTTGGGTCTCAGTTGTCAAAGACAGGACCACTTTAGAGGAAGAGCATATATTATTTGAAGGGAGTTAGGAACATCATTCCTCATCCTCCACATTTTAGGTCCTTTTCTTAAGTCACATCATAGCATATAATGTATACACGAACACATGGTATTTAATGTTGACACCACTGTGTAGAATTGACATATGTCTTGAATCTTGATAATAATTCATCAACTATATGGTGCTTGTACCTTTTTATTTATGTGGTAATCCAAATATGCAGGCTCTATGTCTTTAATATGTTACTTGCAGATAGAGTATACCCATTTGTTTTGGTTATTCATACACATTACATGTTGAATGATGTGTGTGGGTCTATTGGATTATCCAGGTTGTTCCATATGCCGCCATGGCCCTGTCTCATGTCATGTGATGCCATTTTGTTGGCTAAATTTCACTTTCTTTGGAAACAAGTACTACTCACTGTACATGGATTCTGGTGCTGATGATAGGTATGGTACTGGAATAGATCATTTTCCAGTTTTGCTTTTTCTCTGGACCCAAATGACATTTTCAGTGGCTTTGGCTAAGGGTTTGGGTTTGGGATCCCATTTGGTCATGAAATGCTTCCCATGACTTTATTTATTAAGGTCCCCAAAGTAAAGGGGTAAAGAATGCTTGACACTGAAGGTTGACCAACCTTTTTATTGATTTGATACTGAGCTGTTTCATCTTTTTCTTTTTTCTTTTTCTATAGAAAAATGTGTTAACTCACTTGAAAGTAATATCCCATTCCCTAGACTTGTTGAATTAACCATGCAAATTAGTGATTGACACACTTAAACTAATACCATTTACTGCCATATTTTAATCATTCCTTTCTTTTTGTCAACACTAGCCTATCTGTCATACATAGCAATAGCTTAGCATCTCCATTATATTCCATTCTAAAGCCTTCCCATTCTGTAAAAGTGTCTACTGGTATTGTTTTTGCAGTGTCGTTTCTATCTTGCTTTCTAAGGTTTGGTGCACCGAATTCCAAGCAGTCTATGGAACTTTTTTTGACTCGTCTTGTTCCCTTTACAGCATTGTTTACAGGGAGATGAAAAGAAAACTCAAAGAAACACTAATCACTTTCCTTGGTGCATGTAGCCATTGACATTGCCAAAATTTTGTTAATGACTTTATTATATAAATTTGGGGCACCATTTTATAATTGTGTAGTGAATGTGACAGCAATTGCCCCCACTGTGTTGGCCTTATTTTAGTGTCCATACATCTTTGATAGAGGGAGCGTTTAGCATACTCCAACTGAAGGACTCTCATTCATTCAAAATATTTGATAGAAGAACATTAGAACATTAACATTATACCCTTCATTTATTAGGACTCCTACTTTTCTATGCTACAGGCCCCTCCTATTAAATTTCTCAGTCACCTTCCTACCATAAAGCCAACATTTTGGCCTATCTACAATTTTTCCATTTTTTCACTTATTATTATTATAAGAAATATATTATATATGGGATCGCTACCGTAAATTTACATTTTCAGATATTTCTTTTATTTCATTATCATTGAACATGTAAGATGGTGTATTTGAAAAAAAATAATTAATTATCAAAATTTCTTCATATATATTCAAAAAAATTTTCTCTTTTTATAAAACTATATCTGTATTTTAGAATTATTCATTGTGTATAATTTTAACAATTAAATAATTCCCTACTAAACTAAATAATTCATTTTGCTTCGTTAAAATTAGTTGATTGCTTAGTTTTCCCTTATCATTGTAGGAAGATAATCGGACCCATATTCCATTGTCACTATCCAGTGCCATTGAATGAAGGGAATTGCCTATAAAAAACTATGAGTTTATATAAGAAGAAATCATTAAATGAAAAATGAGAGTGAAGATAAAAGGAAGAGAAATGTTGGTCATGCATATATGTGTGGCCATTTAAGTCTAACAAAAATTAGTCACTTCAGATACAAGTAAATTTCCAATTATATGGATAATCATTGACAAAGGAAATCAACAATTAGCCATTAGTCGTGACTGATTACCAACCGAAGGAGTAACTTGCTAATTATGTCAAAGCAGGTTTATTATCAACATTATAGCAAAGTTGCCATAAAAGGGATAAGCTTGGTAATTATGTTAAGTATAAATGTAAATGTATAATAGCACCATTATAAGCAATAATGTGACCACTTATCTATTCACAAAGCAGAAAAATCAGCTAATCAAGTATCATCGTTGGTTAAACCATTGAGGTTTATACTTTATAGTTTATACCATTGAAAAGTTGTTAAAAGTCTATTAGTAGCATGTGAAATAATTACTACTATGATCTTTTTTAATTCTTTATGTGAAATTTGGTATATCATTAAATAGTGAGATATTGGATTATTGATTCAATGATGTATTATTATTATTATTATTATTATTATTATTATTATTATTAACACAAAAAATACCAGTTTTTAAGAAGTCATCATCCGAACAATTAGTTATCAACAGTAAAAGGTAAAGTGTTTTATATTTAAAAATAATAATTTTATTAACATACCTTCAACACTTTTAAAAGAAAATATATATAAAAAGCATAAAGGAAAATTTTTAATATATTAGGATATCGATATACGATAATTTTTCACGTTAATTTTAATTAAAAAAATAAAAAATATATATATATATAAATCAAAATCAATATATCAATATATCTATATACTGATATATTTTGCCGCGGCCATTTGGTTCACCGGTACTACCAAAGAGTCTCATACTTACGTTACTGCTGTTACTGAAGGCTTTCTTATCTTGGACCACGAAGGATTTGTAGTTCTGATTCCTTCGCTAGCATACAAAAACTTTGATGTTAAATTAATTAATTTAATCAGATTGGATAAAAGAAAAGAAAAGAAAAGGTTAACAAGGAATGTCTGACTCTGACAATCTTGACTGCCCCTGCAACCTTTGACCTCTCTTAGAAGATCCGCTGCTCCATTTGACCAAAATCCTAGCCGTCCATCTTCTTCCTCTTATCCACAGTCCTTTTTGTTTTTAATGATCCCTTCCACTATTACTACTTAATTTATTTAACTCAATTGTCCAAATCGCCCCCACATTCTTTTTTATCTTTAAATTGATTTAATTTTTTATGCATTATATATTGGATTGTACTTCTGGCTTAAGAAATAAACAAAATATCGTTAACTTGGGTCCTACTATCCTTATCTATTTTGGGGTAAGGATACATTTTCCTGCTGGTAGCTATCTCAAGGGGACAATAAATGTGCCTCTCTGCACCTTGGCTCAAGAAAAATCCATATCAAGCCATAATCAATGAAGGGTAAGATTGACTTTTCAGTACAGTAACCCCACAAAACCAAGGGTACACAACACCACCCAGCTTTTTTCTTTATCAAACCACGTGTATTATCGTTGGCTTAAATCTAGAATTTCAAATTAAATACATTGATTTTATTTTGATATTAGTATTTTTCAACAATTGAAGACATAACTTTTTTTTTTTTTAGTAAAAATAAGTCGAGAAATACTCAAACCAAAAATCTCTACTGGTAAATGTAGTTTGAATTACTACTCATTGGTATTAAATACATAATTTTAATTAAAAAGTAATTTAAATATGTAATTAAATAATAACAACATTATTTTTATATGAATATTACTAAAAATATTAGGTGTATAAATATAGGTAGTTATAATCTATAATTATACTATTTAATTTAATATTATTTTATAAATAAAAATAAAAATAAAAAAAATTATAACTAATTATAATTAAAATATTATAATTATCAAACTTTTCTCATATATAAATAATAAAAAGTGAATCAATATTTACATTTTATTTTAATTTTTAAAATGTATGTCCGAAGAACTTCCCCATTAATAAATGGTCCAAAATGGAAAACGAAAGTGTATCCGGAAAGAAGATGAATGAAAGAATAAGAAAGGTTAAGTAGGTGGTGGCGTTGATTGGTTATAATTAGTAGTATAATCTGAAATTCAGAATTAAGAATGTGAATGAATGAATGAAGTAGAAGTAGAAGTAGAAGTAGAAGTAGAAAGTAGTTGGTAGTTCCAGGTAAGGCACTTAGGTCGGATCTATATTCATCTTCCTCCTTCAAACAAGAGAAACAGAAACCGAGTCACACTCTTCTCTTCTTTCATGTGACTTAATAATGGGGAATGTCACCGGCACTGTCGCCGCTAAATTCGCCTTCTTCCCGCCAGAGCCGCCCACTTATCAAGTCTACAGGGACGACGACGGCACCGTCGTATTTTCCGGTCTCACCGCCGACAAGAACGTCGACGTCCACTTACTCCACACAAAGGCCGGCAACAACATCGTCGCCACCTTCTGGAAACATCCCTTCGCCAGGTTCACCTTCCTCTATTCCCATGGCAATGCCGCTGACTTGGGCCAGATGCACGACCTTTTCATTGAGCTCAGAGCTCATCTCCGTGTCAATATCATGAGGTTCGTTGCTTTCTATTTCTTTTCTTTTCTTTTGCTTTCTTTTCCTAACTGCCTTCTACCTGTTTGTAGTTATGACTATTCCGGTTATGGAGCATCTACAGGTAAGGTAAGTCAAACTCAAACTCAAACTCAACTTGTTAAATGAAATGTTGTTTAATGTTATGAATGCTTGCTTACTGTGGCAGCCATCTGAGTTAAACACATATTATGACATAGAAGCTGTATATAATTGTTTGAAGAACGAGTATGGAATCAAGCAAGAAGAGTTGATTCTGTACGGTCAATCTGTTGGGAGTGGACCCACTCTGCACTTGGCTTCAAAGCTACACAAGCTGAGAGGTGTTGTCCTTCACAGTGCCATTCTCTCCGGTATAAGGGTCCTCTACCCTGTCAAGATGACATTTTGGTTTGACATTTTCAAAGTATTTTACTTTCTCCTTCACTACTCATCCTCTTCTTCTTCTTTCATAATTCTTAATTAATTGCTCTTATTCACAAAACAATCTCTTTTCATCATTTCAGAATATAGACAAAATACGGCATGTCAATTGTCCAGTGTTTGTTATACATGTGAGTATACTATTTCCCTTTCTATTTACGTTTCTGCAATTATGTCTCTTCCTTTGCTTAAACTTCACAATGGTTTCTTCATATACAGCCTTCGTTAGGCCACACAAAAAAGGATTTTTTTTTTGGGTTGGGGGGGGCGGGGGTGATTCTGGGAATTATTTTGATTGATTGGTATAAACGAATGCGAATGTTAATTAAGCTGAAGGCTTGAATTGATTGCAAATGTCCCACAAAGAAAATTAATTGTTGATCCTTAACCATATTAGACTTTTCCTTGCAGCTGATTTGTTTGGACTTTTAACTTTTCTGCTTTCCCAACACTTTCTTGGTGCTTGTATCCAACTTGTACATTTCTTTTTACTTTTCATTGTTCCACTTGTCTGCAAAGTCCTTTAGATTATTTTACTAGGATGGTAAAATTTTGACTCGATCTCTTCACTTTCATAAATGATCAAACCCAAGATGAGTTACTGCTGCAAGTAAAAACGATGAATGATCGGTTCTGGAGTAAAATCTAAAACATCAGACACTGGAAATATCAATTGATATTCTTTGAAATTGTCCTGTTTCCGACGAGTATGATTACTACTCAATATCATCATTTACATGCAGTAGTGAAGTTACCATAGCAATCTACAGTTGAACCACGCATATAAAACATGTAAATGTTGTCCAGTATGATGCGTCTGTTGATTGGAAGGTTGAAAATCATACTCTGATTGTATCATAATATACAAGGGAGTGCTAAGATGTACTATGTAGATGATATCTGCCATCAGATTGAAACTATGTCCATTTAGACACGTGTATTTGATATATTCCTTTTCTAGATGCTTTTTCAATCACACTTTTTAGGGGACTTAATACTTTAGTTAGTATGGCCTACTGAGATTGGAGTTGGGAGCACTTTGTGCTTTTGTCCTGTTGTGGAAGAAAGTAGAATATTGCCTTAGAATACATATAGTTCAGGCATGTGAAGAAGCCTCAATAAGGAGAGTAGAGCAGATGCTGTTATAGACGCCTTCCCCATGTGGCTAAGGGAGATGCTAAGTTATGAACAACTACCATGGAAGGAAAACAATTTCTAGATTTGTCATATGATGATATCCATAACTCCAAATAAATTCGTGTATTCTATTTTTGTAGTTAACCTGCTTCATTAATCATTTAACGAGACCAAGCAACATATAGCCTATAGCAATCCTCAATGTTTTGGAACCAATCTTGAGGGGGGAAAACTACAAAGTGTTTGGGTTTCTGTTGATTTCCTTCAAGCTTTATGTCTCTTTTTCTGATTCCTTGTGATTAATCCTTAATTCAACACTCCATAAAGCTGACAAATTGACATGGATATTGTCTTCATGGCATATGCAGTCTCTTAACGAAATAAATCAACACCTTGTGCCACTAATAATTGTTTTGTGTGGTAATGGATTATTTGCAGGGTACGAATGACGACATTGTTGATTGGTCTCATGGGAAGAGGTTGTGGGAACTGTCCAAGGAAAAATATGACCCCTTATGGGTTAAGGGCGGAGGCCATTGCAACCTTGAAACATTCCCAGAGTACATAAAGTATTTGCGCAAGTTCCTAAATGCAATGGAGAAACTCTCACTCACGAAGCAGACAAACAAACAACTCACTCAAAATCCTAGTATTACTGAATCCAGACATAACAAATGCTTAAGATTTGGTAAAAAATAGGTTGGTGTTTTATTGAGGTTTTTGCATGTAGGGAATCACAGCCAATGTTTGATTGGCTGTTGAGCAGAGTAACAGTAGTACCTTGCTGTGCTACTTTGATTAATGGATTCACTATTATGCAGATAATCAATTGATTGATTAGATTTGAATCCAAAAGATTGATGTAGTCGTCTTTAGATCCAAATCCTGTTACCATATTTAGGAGGAGAACTGTTTGCCTGGTTAATATAATTTGAACTTTTGATTTTGGTTAAAAAGTTATGTATAGGCCATCATCATTCTCCAAATCTCTTCTATCTTTAGGCTAATCTTACCGAGGTTTGTTATGTCGATTACATTTTTATATATGATAGGCATGTCTTAAAATGCATGGTTACCTCTAATGAAGTTTGCCTGTTCTGTAAGCTTTGAATTTTTACTATTTTCTTGCATTTGAGATTGGGATGGTTGTTAACTTAAACTGAAAAAATATCCTTACCAAATAAAGTATGAAGTAAAATAATGGGCATGACAAGTGAAGAGTTGATTGACTCTGTCTCCTTGTACTTGGGCTTTAGTACCCTAAATTATAAGAAATAATTTACAAAAGAAAATGTTTTGTCGTTGATGAAGTTCCTGAATACGTCACTTAGCAGAGTGACACTGACATAGGTGGGTAAGTGAAAGGATAATTAGATATGGCGAATGAGTTTTTGTTTGGAACGTAAAGGAGCTATGAATAAGACATTGTAATGGGAAGGTCTGCGTTCTGTTTATTAACGATTTCAGTGTTTTTTTCTGTTAAAGACACCAGAAGTGATGTGCAGTCATTATGGTGTTGTTTAATTTCATAAACGTGATTAACAGAATAGCAGGAATAAGTGGGGTCCAGGTATACTCTTCTAGTTGACCTTATATTCACAATTGTGTTATCATCTCATTAGTTGCACATGTTACTTAGTTTTATGCATCTAAATAATTGGAGGGAACCATAGCAATGATGTTTTTCACATAACATGTCAAATCATACTTCACTAGTACTACTATTTAACTATGTATAATTGCGGATCAATTTAGACTTCAAATATATAAATCCATTTATGTGCATAATATATTAAAGTTTTATTTATTTATTTATTAGCTAGCATCCATTGTATTCCTAATAAGAAAATAAAATCTTCTGAAAGGAAACAACATTTAATGTGAACAATAATGTTAAGTTGTTAACGGTATTAATTTGAGGACATCTTACCATAATGATTCGAATTTCGAATTGCTCCCTCTTATTTTCTTTCTTGATTTGCAGCAAGAAGTATCTCTTAATCAATCCATTGAAGAGTCCCCTGGGCATTATTGGAATCATAAAACGGCAAATTAAGAATAGAGAGAAAATTACAAAAAAGGAAAGAAAGTGTGGATTTCATTGCATTCTTTAACAGCACCAATCAAATCAAATTTAAAAACACACACATTCCTCTTCTGTCTTGTGTCTGAGAAAAATACTAGGATTCTTTCACACTCTGCGACTCTCTTCTCTTTCTTTTTGCTTATTATGATTGGTTCATCCATTGAGGCAATTGAAGCACTGAAAACAAGGTTTCGGTTATAAAGTTTCCAACTTTGCTGTGATTTCTCGTTTGGGTGTTTGGTTCTGGCTCAAGCATCAAACATGATGATGGTGAACAACCAAAAGGATCAACATGGGCCTTCAAAACAACCTCTTTCAGAGCCTTTTCCGGTGGGTATGCGTGTTCTTGCTGTAGACGATGATCGAGTTTGTCTCAGAACATTGGAGCAGATGCTCATAAAATGCCGTTATAATGGTTCGTCACGTTTCACCTTTCTCTTTCTCTTTCAATTCCTGTCTGCATTGCCTTTTCATCATGCAAACTCATCACGTAATGCGTTTTCACTTCCTTGTTTTACAAGAGTTGTTCCTCCTTTTCACAAAGTTCTCTTTTTTTTCAATGTCTGATTCTTTGTTGTTGTTGTTGTTGCAGTTACTGCTACAACTCAATCAAGAAAAGCAATAGAGATGCTAAGGGAAAACAAAGACAAATTTGACCTTATTATAAGTGATGTTATTATGCCAGACATTGATGGCTTTAAGCTTCTTGAACTAGTGGGACATGAGATGGACCTACCAGTTATAAGTAAGATGAAAACACTTCTCTCTCTCATCAAATGAGTAATTTCAATCAATGATATATTTAATTTGTGATGCAGTGGTGACAGAACACAAGGAGCCAAATCTGGTGAAGAAGGGTGTTGTGCATGGGGCATGTGACTATTTGCTGAAACCGGTTAGAATGGAAGAATTACAGATCATATGGAGACATGTATTTAGAAGGAAGGTAGATTCCAAGGATCACAAGGAATGCAATGTGGTAATAGAAAATTGTGCTGACCATGATAATAAAAGGTTGGATAAAAGAAGGAGGGAACAATCTGTAGAGGAGGAAGAAGATGCTGATGATTATGAACAAGAGAATGAGAGTGCTTCTACTCATAAGAAGCCTCGTTTGGTGTGGGGTGATGAGCTGCGTAGGAAATTCCAAGCTGCAGTAAACCAACTGGGCCATGATAGTGAGTTTTGTTTGTTTAATTTAACTTGAGAGCATGCCACTTAGATTATTCCTAATGTGATGTTTCTTCATCTGTTATTGCAGAAGCTGTTCCTAAGAAAATTCTTGAACTGATGAATGTGGAAGGGATCACAAGGGAAAATGTGGCAAGCCATCTTCAGGTATAAATTCAAATTTACTCTTTGGTTCGTTTAACACATTCAGTTGATGCTTATATACATATTCCTGTTGCAGAAATACAGGATGAATCTAAGAAGGGCAGCTCAACAAGGTAGAACAGTTGTTGCATCTGATCCTTACTTGCATTTGCATATGCCTTTGCTGGATCCGTATGTATCCGGATCAAGAAGCCTCCCAACCACCGCAATGACATCATATGCATCCGGTGGAATCTTTTCAAGGCTGCACTCCTCACACGCCTTCAACTTGAGAGGAATGAGTTCTTCTTTGCTAGCTCGGCCGGTCGACTCCATAAAAGGACTCGGCAACATCCAGCCCACCATTTTCTCCGCAAATCAAAGCTCCAACTTTATGCAGGGAATTCCAGCAGCAAATGAACTAAACCATTTTCAACAGTATAACTATGCAACTGGTATTAGGCTGTTGAACCCAGCTGATATATCAAGTGATAATGCTTTATCTGGATTCACAAGTAATAATTCAGCGTTACAAGGAAATTATCCCGCAACTCATCATTTGAATTCATTAAGAAATCATTCTCCTCTAGAAGCTGCTTATGTGAGAGCAGAGCAGAATGAGGCTACTCTTTCGGTCAACCACAACCAGAACAGTAAAGTTGAGAATGCCTGCATTTTGCAAGAGTGTGACTTGGATCCTTTGGGAATGATATTTGATGCTGACTATACTATTGGATCATGCATCTAATTTCCTTCTGAAATCTGAACCACCAAGAACTCGAAAATATCAAAATAATGCAAGTCCCTGGAGTTGTTTCATTGTGCACTCTCTTTAGTTAGAGTAAAACAGTATATATTAGAGTCTTACGCATTGGTTTTCCTGTTCATTATAGATTGTGATTTATAACTAGTATGTTTCACCCTTTTTGTTGTCTCATTTTGTAGGAATGAAGGGGCTAACATTTTTGTTTTCTTGAATTTAAGCCACACTAGCAAACTACCCATTTTGTTGCATGAACGATTTCTAACAAATCAAATAGATTTTTTTTATATAGCAGAATGGTTTTATGACAGAACACAGAGTAAGGTGGAAAAGAACTATTAGCTACTGAGAAATTGCATGATTCAAAAGGCCAGCTTTGCATCATTCTACATCTTATCATTCCAAAAGATTTTCCCTTTCTGAATCCTCAACTCAATTGCAACCAAAACACATTAACCAAATCACTCTACATATACATACGTATAAATACACAACATTCAAACTCAAATGCAATTATGAAAACAAGAACAACATACACTATGATTGGGCCTCTTCTTCGAGCTTCTTGACATAGGCCTTGAGAACCATGAGAACGTCCCTGGCCGGAGCCTGAAGAGTGCTGACGAGAGCAGAGGCAGGGCTCTTCAATGAGCCCAACAAATTGGCATAAATCTCAGCGCGCGTGGGCAAAGTCTCAAGCTTTTTGAACTCATCAGGGCCATAGAACTTGCCTTCGAAGACTCCACCGGTGAAATCGTTGTCTTCGAGCTTCTTCTCTTTCTGGAAGTCTCTGTAGGGTTTAATGGCAGCGGGGATCTCCTCCGTGTGGACGAAGAGCCACACGTTCATTCCCTTCATGCAGGGTTTCAGGGTCTCCCAGCGCGTGCCCTCCACCGCCTTGTACACGAGCGTGTTCTTCGCCACGATGAGCTTCGTGGTTTCTGGGAGGGAGCTTCGGAGCTCCTGGAACTGCTTCACGGTGAAGCCCTTGTAGTTGATGCCGGCGAGGAGGTAGCAATTCTCGAGCTGCTGTTTGACTGTTTCGACAGTTTCTTCCTTCTTGGTGCGGGAAATGGCGGCTCTTATGGTGGGGAGGCGGCGGGGGAGGGGGAGGTGGGTTTTGGAGGATGGGGGAAGGGCGAATGGGTTAATGGGTCGGGTGAGGAGGTGGCAAGTTTGTGTCTTGGAATTGGTGGAGGGAAGGGCAAAGCTCATTACTGCGGTGGCTGTGGCTTCCATGGTGGCGGTGCTGATAAAGGGAATTGAAAAGAAGAAGAAGAAGAAGAAGAAATTGGGAGGTTTGTGTTATCTTATCCTCACTTCACTTCTGGTGCTGACCTGGCTATACTACTATGCTCCTTTTTCTAATTTTACCAATCAAAATTCCAACCTTTTCTTTCTCATTTTATGTTCAATTAAATTTCAATACACTAAGTAAATTTTTTTTCTACTCTTATTCAATTACTTTTTTTTTAATCAATGTCCCAATATATAATTAGAAGTTTTTAATCAAAATTAAAAATTGATATGGGCCCATCATAAATATCCACTACAAACATATACATATTGTCTATATGTATATTTCAGCTCACATCCAATTCAATGTTTTATAACAAAGCCTAATAACCTATCAATATTAACATACGCCGAAATAAAATAACTTGAACAGATAAACTCTTATAACAAACTTAATTTAAATTAAATTAAATCTATAATAAATAAAAAGACGAGATTAAATCAAGACAAATTTATTTATCTGAGCTCCCAAAAATTTAGGAATTTGACTCTCTCACTCCAATAAACCTCAAGAAAACTACAGCCCATTTACAGACCTATAAATACATAAACTTAGTATCAAGTGAAGTTATATTTTTTTTTTGTCTCATACTTAATTCTCTCTTATATATTTTTATTGACTTGAGCGTTAGAGGAGCCTTGCAGCCCACCATTCCAAGCTTTGATTACATCCTTTCGATCAACTAAAACAAAAATAATTTTATTTTTAGTCAAATTACTACTCTTTATTTTTTTTAATAATTTTTTTTAAAAATTTAGCTAACATACTAACATGTCTAATTACTAATTAAAGAGACATATGATATTAATAAAAAGTTTTAATTTATAATCTTAATAAGCCCTTAGGCATGAGATGGATAAACTCATTTTTAAAATGTAAAGACGAAGAAAAATAGATAAAAGAAAGAAAAAAAAACATTAAAAACGTGAATTTGAGAATGTAATAGAAATAAATCAGCAACATTAAGAAGATATTAATGAATTCAGATATCTTACCAAAAACCTTTTTATTTCACGTATCAACACCTCATTCAGACTATCCATAAAAGAATTGTGCGAATCCATCGAATTGAAAGAGAATATCTTAATTAGGAATTTTCCAAAGTTGCTACAAATTAAATGATCCACATGCAAGGCCTCAAATTCTCCACGCTAACACCCTTGACACAAATACTTATAAGAGAATCTCATGAATTCATTATTACCCAAAACAACAACCTTATTCTGCAGCAATGGCTGAAAAACCCATCATGCTTCACTCTTTACTTCTTGTAGCTTCACTACTTCTGACCATGGTGGCTACCAGCAACGCTGACACAACGGTGGTGAAGAATCTAGACATAAAGAGGTACATGGGTAGATGGTACCAGATTGCGAGTTTCCCTACATTGTTTCAGCCAAAGAATGCTGTGGACACAAGGGCCACATACACACTGAATGATAATGGAACTGTTAATGTGCTCAATGAGGATTGGGTTGATGGAAAGAGGAGCTTCATTCAAGGAATCGCATACAAGGCTGATCCAAATAGCGATGAGGCCAAGTTAAAGGTCAAGTTTTATATCCCTCCATCGTTTCCATTATTCCCTGTTATTGGTGATTACTGGGTTCTTTATATAGATCAGGATTATCAGAATGCTGTTATTGGTGGACCAACTAAGTTATTTCTTTGGGTGAGTCTTTCTTTTAATTATATTGTTACTTTTCCAGTTTCCCATATGTCAAGTTGTTATCTTTTTTCAAATATAAAAAATGGGGTGAAACAAAGTTTTGATTTTTCTCACAAAATTTCATTGTTTTTGTGGTTTTATTTAGATATTATCAAGGAAGAGCCACATAGATGATGCAACGTACAATAAGCTTGTTGAGACAGCAAAGCAAGAGGGTTATGATGTGGCCAAACTCCTTAAGACTCCACAGAGTGAGGCACCACCGCCATCAGCAGCTGAAGAAGGATCGAGTTCTTAATTTGGAAATATATAATAATCATGCTAAGATCAGAACTATGTAATGAATAAAATTGTAGTGGTTTGTTCTTTATTAGGTTGAACTTGAATTTTAATACTGTAGAACGAATTTGGTTTTGTAATCTTATCGTTTTTTTTGTGAGATTTCAATATTTTGATACTTCCCATTAAAGCGATTCCAATTTTTTTTCAATACGCCTCAAATTATGCAACTTTTTTTTTATTTAAAAAAATGTATAAATATTGCTTTTTTTTCAATATTATAATCACTTTTATACCTAAAAATGAGAGGTGTCCTGTGTACATATATAAAGGTGTGTATGTACCAAAGGAAGAGTACAAATAAGATAAGTCTAAGACGTTAGATTGCCATTTTAGTGTGTGTGTGTTAATATTCACACATGTTTTGGTGAAAAATAGTACATTATTTTCCGAATTCTAGGAATGAGGAGGAAATTGAATGTGAACAATGGCAAATTTGAGAAACCAAAATGGACACAACTATATCTGATAGACGACATAATGTATACTTCTCCTTGAATTTTGCTTTGTAATCCACTAGTCCAAAGTTGTGTATGTGTGCTGCCTCTTTAGGAAGAAAACTTTCACTTCACCTTGCCACTTGCCATAAGGTTAATAATCATACAGAAAAAAGTCCCAAAAAACTTTCCGTTGTTTTGTTTAAGTGCTACTTATTAATTTTCACACTATTGAAAACATTGTAACGGTGAAATTATTCTCTTTTCTTCTATAAAAGAGAAAAGTATCTTGTTTTCACATTTGAATTGCATTTTTTTATTCATATATATAGGCATGCAATAATTCGTTATTGTTTTTCCAAAATTTATTTGTACATAAAAATAATTATTAAATCAGTCGACACAGAAAAATACAGTCATTATATTATATGCATGTTTTTTGTTTTTCTTTCTCAAAATGGTTTTATGGTATGAAAGAATTGTGTGTACACAGGGACAGAGAACAAATCCAAAGTTGCTGCAAATTACTGTATGAAAAGCTACACGTGCAAGGCCTCAAATTCGATCTCCAAATTATTAATACTCTGATCAATAAAAATTCAGCCAACATTAATTAACAATTTTAATTAAATTTTGAATATTTTATAATTTTTATTATGAATATTTTATTAATAATGATTATAAATATTTTATTTTTTGTTAGTTGATTTGTTAATTTGAAAATGATTGATTTTTCCACATAAAATCAGACGAATTTCAAGTCGAATACGTTATAAAACATTGACAACTATTCTCAACAGTAATGCCATTTATAAATACATCACAAAACGTCTGATTCCCCATAACTCCTTAAAGACAACGATTTCAACAAAAGAAGAAACAGAACTAACACAGCTTGGATTAGGGCTTCAGAACTTCATTGGAATGATGGCTGCAAAACACATGCTTCATTGTTTATTTCTCGTAGCATCACTGTTTCTAACCATTGTGGTTAATGGCAACGCCACAACCGTGGTGAAGAATCTAGACATAAAGAGGTACATGGGTAGATGGTACGAGATTGCTAGATTCCCTTCATTCTTTGAAAAGAGTGATGCTGTGGACACAAGAGCCACTTACACACTGAATGATAATGGAACTGTTAATGTGCTCAATGAGAATTGGGTTGATGGAAAGAGGAACTTCATTGAAGGAATTGCATACAAGGCTGATCCAAAGAGCAATGAGGCAAAGTTAAAGGTCAAGTTCTATGTCCCTCCATCGTTTCCCTTATTCCCTGTTACTGGTGATTACTGGGTTCTTTATATTGATCAGAATTATGAGTATGCTGTTGTTGGTGGACCAACTAAGTTATTTCTTTGGGTAAGCGTTTATCTTTTAAATTTAATCACTACTTTAATTTCCATCTCAAGTTGTTATATCTTTTTTCAAGTATAAAAAATGGGGTGAATCAAAGTTTTGATTTTTTATTTTGGGGTTTATTATTTAGATATTATCAAGGAAGAGCCATATAGATGATGCAACTTACAAGGAGCTTGTTGAGAAAGCAAAGGATGAGGGTTATGATGTGACCAAACTCCTTAAGACTCCACAGAGTGAGACACCACCACCACTCAAACAAGGCGTTTAATTTGCATGATGATCATATCCCTTCTCATTAATTGAAATAAGTATTATGTTGTATGGGAAATATATATATCTATGTTCATCATGTTAGAAAAACAAGAACTATTCCATCTTAAATATATATATATTTATGTTATCAATAATTTGGTTGATGCATGTTTAATATATAATTTCACTTACAGTAATATTATATA
The DNA here is from genome assembly GCA_036250425.1 of Stylosanthes scabra. Classification (NCBI taxonomy): domain Eukaryota; kingdom Viridiplantae; phylum Streptophyta; class Magnoliopsida; order Fabales; family Fabaceae; genus Stylosanthes; species Stylosanthes scabra. The sequence continues at coordinate 81,538 of JASCZI010090782.1, forward strand.
TATCATTATATACCTTGGTACATATCATTTTTAACATGAAAAGATATAGATATTAGCATAAAAATTTTATTTTACATATAAATTAATTCATTTAGTTGTGTAGTATTTGTTTTACAGTTTTAGTGAGTGTGTTATACTTATCAGATATTTGATAGGGATTCCTACCATCTTGTTCCTTGTTTAATTTATTCAATTCATACCGCTTTAACTAATTAATTAATAACAATTATTATGGAGGTATTTGAAAGGGATCCCTTTCTTTTATTTCATCAAATCAAATTATTATTCTAGGGACTATACAAAAGTATATATGTATGTGAATCTGTGGACAATTAATACATACCACAAGTTTCCCCAATAGCTGCTGGTCTTGTCTAGTTTCTATTATGGTTGTAACTTGTAACAGTTTCTTTGAAGCGAACCATGATGACTTGGGGTGCAAGCATTAAAATGAGATGATTCTAGTATAGTCTAGTGCACTCTATTCTCTTGGACGCCTTCACACTTGAATAGACATAATTTTGGCATATATGCCCACCAATCAAGCCAATTAAACTCTATTGCAAGGATGCAGATGGAAATTTTCACACCCACAGTCTCATTCTCCAGCTGTGGCTAGATTGCTTCTTTCTTATTCTCCATCGGTTTCACACTTTCACAATGTATGTTTTCTCATCAAACATAAAAAATATTTTAGTATATTTTTAATTATATGTATTATTTAATGATAAATTCTTTGTTTTTTATAAAAAAAATATTCACTTCAAATATTGAAAGGAATTGCATATACCAAAAAAAAAAAAAAACAAAAACAAAACTCTAGATATAATAAAAAATTAATTACCAAATTAATTAATATGTGTTTGTGTATATTTATAGATACTAATGTATATATTTTTCTAATTAAATAATTAGTTATTAGTATAATTAAATTAAACTTTTATAGACAAATAATTTTATAATACTATATTAAATACTAAATACATATTATTTTTATATGTGATGACTACTTTTTATATACAAGTAGGACGATAGGACGATTATACAAACATAATGTATATAATACTTTTATTTATTTTTTGAATACAAATGAAAAAATTGTTAGATGTTCTAAATAAAAGTTTTTTTCTTTAATGTAGCTAAAATGACTATGACTATAATAATAATAATAATTCATTATTACGCGTGAATTTATTTAAAACATGTTAATATTTCATTAAAAATATGCTTGTGAAAGGTGGGGTATGATGTTTTACTTTTACATTTCTAAAGAAAAAAATAAATGATATAATGATTTTCCTTGAATAAATCTTTTAAAATGACATGCATGGTGGCCGAAAATACTAGAAAGTACGATATGAAATGGGACACGTGGAAGGCCTCAAATTCTCCACGCCAACACCCCTTAGCCAGATATGCTAAGAGAATCTGAAATTCATTATCCAAATTCAACAACTTTATTAAATAAATAAATAAATTACAACCTCGTCAATCTCATGAACCCATAATCATAAACCGTAGTAAACCCTCAACAAAGATAAAAAAAATAACCCCTGTTCTGTTCTGTAACCTGTTCTTCAATCAATGGCGGAGAAAGAGATGAGTGTGGTGAGGAACCTTGACGTGAAACGCTACATGGGTCGGTGGTACGAGATAGCGTGCTTCCCATCAAGGTTCCAACCCAGTGATGGTGTCGACACCAGAGCCACCTACACTCTCAACGATGATGGAACCGTGAAGGTTCTCAATGAGACTTGGAGTGGCGGAAAAAGGAGCTACATTGAAGGTATTGCTTACAAGGCTGATCCCAATAGCGATGAAGCTAAGCTGAAGGTCAAGTTCTATGTTCCTCCATTCTTGCCTATCATCCCTGTTACTGGTGATTACTGGGTTCTCTTCATTGATCATGATTACCAGTATGCTCTCATTGGCCAACCCAGTAGGAGATATCTTTGGGTAAGTTCATTTCTCTTTCTTTTTGGCTTTTCCATGCAAAGTTTTTATCTTTTTGCAAATGGGGTGTGTGGTTTTGGAATTGGAAGATCAAAGGTGAAAGCTTTGAATCTCTCTTAAAGATATGTTGGAATGTTGAATAAGGTGAATCAAAGGTAGTGAAATAGTTGGAATTGATTATCATGTGCTCATTTTTTTCTGATCTGGTATTTTGCCTTTAGATATTGTCAAGGAAGAGCCATATGGATGATGAAATATTCAATGAGCTTGTTGAGAAAGCTAAGGAAGAGGGTTATGATGTGAGCAAACTTCACAAGACTCCACAGAGTGAGACACCACCAGAGGAAGAAGGCCCCCAAGACACCAAAGGCATCTGGTGGATCAAATCCCTTCTGGGGAAATAGATATCATGTGCTATATATGAATATGATGATGAGGTTCAAGAATTATTCCATGTTATAAATAAAGGGGTCTAGAACTCTGAATTGTAGTAGTTATGTTTGGATCTTGGTGATGACTGATGAATGTGTATGGTTTGTTCTGTATATACACTAAGCTGAAAGGTTTAAGTTGAAATATGATGCTTTGCTTTTTGTATGTTCTTTTTGTTTTTGTTGAAAGCTTTTGGATATCAATGAAGTAATTAGAAATGAAAGTGCCTGAATGTACTATGTACTGGGTTATAAAATATAAGTTGGATAGAGACTTATACAAACATTTGAAATAGTGTCTTGGATTATTTCTAGAACCATGCATCAAAGGTGTAATAATAATATAAGATCACATTGCAAGCACACACAAATTTCACGGTAGATTCAGACAGATATCACAAGGGTGATTATAAACGTAACGAGCTTGGCCTTGTAATTCAGTAGTGAATAGAGGCACCAGTTTAAAACAGTATGTCCCAAATAAAGGAGAATCATCATCATCATGTGTGCTTTGTCAATTCTGTTTCATATTTCATGTAGTAATTTTTTGTATTGCTGTTATTATTAGTAATAATGCAATATGAAGGGAGGAACAAAAGAAAAAGAAAATAGGTAAGGGAGTAGTCTTTGAAGCAAAGTGTGGCTTGGGGTGCACGCATCTGTTTTTGAGATGATAGTGGCCCTCTTATTGTTTCCCACCTCTTGAATTGACATAGTTTTGTCATATTCCAATCAGTCCTATTATCTTTTTCTATCGAAGATAAAGGAGAAAAAGAAAACATGAACATCAGAGTCTTGTTCTGTTGTTGGGAGGGTCCTAGAAACTCCACTACCACACACATATGAAGCATGCACATCAGCACATGTATGTACACGAGTAAGGCCTATAATTCTCCAAGCCAACGTGCTTCCTTCACAAACCTCCAAGTACTCTCATCAGAAGAATCTGAATCCATTATCCCAACCCTTATAAAAAACCAGCACCAGCACCATCACAAAGAAACTAAACCTATCGAAAATACAGAACTGTTTTCTGTTGTCTAAGAGATGAAGGTGGTGAAGGGCCTTGACGTGAAGAGGTACATGGGTAGATGGTATGAGATAGCCAGTTTTCCTTCATTCTTTCAGCCAAAGAGTGGTGTGGACACAAGGGCCACATACACACTCAATGAAGATGGAACTGTGCATGTGCTCAATGAGACTTTTGATAATGGTAAAAAGGTCTCCATTGAAGGAAGTGCATACAAGGCTGATCCCAAGAGCGATGAGGCTAAGCTCAAGGTCAAGTTCTTCGTTCCTCCATTCTTACCCATCATCCCTGTTGTTGGAGACTACTGGGTTTTGTACATCGATGATGATTATCAATATGCTGTGGTTGGAGGTCCAACCACCAAATATCTTTGGGTAATTCGTTTCGGTTTATCTCTTACCTTTCATCATGCTTTAATTTTAGAAATTTGAGTAGGAAGTAAATAGAACCAACAAAATTGATAAGCTAGAAATGCATTGGTATGGCTTGTGATTGTTCTTGCTGGTCTTTAAGATTGGGGAATTTCGAGAATACATAACTATAACTTGGATGATTTTGGTGTTTAGATATTATCGAGGAAGAGCCATTTGGATGAAGAAAAGTTCAGCGAGCTTGTTCAGATAGCTAAAGATGAGGGGTATGATGTGAGCAAACTCCGCAAGACTCCACAGAGTGAGACACCACCAGAGGGAGAAAGTCCCCAAGACAAAGGCACTTGGTGGTTCAAATCCCTTTTTGGGAAATAGCTATTAGATTGAAGAAACATTTGATGCTGCAATAGTTATGTGTGAATCTCTGTAACCGCATGTATTAGTAGTTGTGTATGTAATATGTACTTGAATGGTTTCAGTGTTGCTTGTGTTCTGTAAAATAGACGGTTAAAGTTGATGTTTGATGTTATGGTTTTTATGAAAATATATTTGTAAAAGATCTGTGGAAAATCATGACATTATGAATAAGCTGATGATGAACAAAATTGAAATGGCAATGTTAATATCATACTAGAAATATATTGAAAGTCCTTCAAATTTCAATATTCAGTTCCAGTGTCTGAAACCAGAATTTGACCAAGAAAACCAAAAACTGGAGAATGATATAGAAGAAAAAGCAGAAGCTATTTTATCCTAACCAATTAACCACCTTTACCTCGAGATCAGGTGGAATGAGTGGATAATGGTATTGAAACTTGAAAGTCTACAAAACCGTACAACACTGGTTGGTTTGTTTTGCCTGCTTGTAGAACATCTGTTACAAAATTCAAACACCAGCATCTGTTATAATGCATGCAAGAATGTCTAACACACACACATTGAATGCAATGTTAATAATGTACCTGTGATGCAGCACTTAGATCAGAACTCTTCTCAACTAAGCTGTCTAGCTTCTCCCCTCTTGCAAGAACGCTATCAATAGTCTGGTGCTGTTTACAAAGCAATAAAAGAATTCATACATATACGTTATAACCATCTTTTACAATACTAGTGTATGATAGCATTCATTGTTTTGCATGATGATGTAACACTTACAAGAATGATTTTTGTTTCATCCAATTCCTTCTGAATTTTCAACAACTTGTCAGCCTCAGTAGGGTCCTGAAAATCAAGAAAATTGAAATCAATCAATATATATATATATATATATATATATATA
>JASCZI010090783.1:469-20333 GCA_036250425.1 Stylosanthes scabra
GTCATTCATATAAGTTTTCATATCATTATTGAATTAATCTAATCATCATACCTCATTCTTTGATGTTAACTCTGTTCTCAATTCCTTTTGAAGAGTGATTCTATGTCTTTTAAGTTTCTAAGACTTTAACTTTCTATCATTCTTTAAGTGTACCTACGTTTTGGGTTTTACCTCTGAGTTTTACTGTGTTTAGTAATTTCCAGGAAAGATTGGTTGAGACACAATCAAGTCCCACTTAATACCCAGTCTCCTTAGACAGAATTTTATTATCAATAAAATTCCCAGGAAAGGCCGGAGGGGAGAGACCAGTCTCACTTGCTACCAACCTCCTTAGACAAAATTACTATCACAGTATCACTCTTTAGTAATGACCATATAACTTATGCTTTCATTATTATAGTAAGATTATGGTTATATTTCTCTTATCGGAACTAATAGTTTTTCGGTAAAAACGTAGTATCTTATAAAATCTATATAAAATCAACCGTTTAACCTGACTTCAAATTCTTTTAAAACAAGATTTTAGACACTCAAAATAAGCATTTCCATTTGGTCTCATGTCAATTGAGTTACCGATCTGTTCGCAGTAATTTTCGCAAGATAACTGGATTCTGCAGATGTTACTGCTGAGCAGCAGTGAGTAAAAATTATGTGAAAAATCATAAACTCACTCAAATGTTATGAAACTTTACAGAAATATAGGTGACTCACGTATCAAAAATCTACAATTGGTTCCATTTGAAAATTATTTATATATCAACAGAAACACTTGTTTAAATTTCAGCCAGGCTGCAGCCAATACCGCTACAACATCCAGAAACCAGTTTTAGTAAATGATTTTTATAAAAATCTATAAATATTATATAGCTCTGAAAATTTACAGAGATGTTCTTAACTTGTTCCTAGAACTGAATTCTTTGGCCAATTATTAAAATTAATTATGAGTTCTAAATTTTAAAATCTGCTGGTCAGATTTTCGGACAGCACCAGTAAGGTTAAAAACCACTTAACTTGTAAAATTCATAACTTTCAAACTAGATGTCGAAAATTTCTGAAATTTTAGCAGGATATTTTATACATCTTAAATAATCTTATAAAATTAGTTTGACCCAGTTTGGTGGAGTAATTTGCTGCCAGTAAAATAATCAACTTATAGTAATTTCGGACTGGACTAGAACCTTAAGTTTGACTCCAATCTTTCTTACTTTCTTATTAACTTAATTTAGCAATTAGTAATTAGAACAACCATACAACATCTATAGCATCCAAAATCAATCAATATACTCAAGAATACTTTAAGATTAATTATCAACCAACATGTCCATCATAGAGCACTCAAGGGTTTGCAAACACCAAGCAAAGGTTCTAAATTAAGCTTAACCCCTTACTCTTTTGGCCCTTGGTTTTGTATGTGATCTTGAGAAGTAGAATCCTCACCAACAACACCTAAAACACATCAAACAATCATCATCATCAAGCTGGCCTTGCTGGCTGAAAACTCTATGGAAGAGTTTGAAGAATTTAATTCACTTAAGCTTGGATTTCTTGTAGAAAAAGCTATGTATCTTTTAGTAAAAATTCTTAGTTTCATTAGATAATTTGAAGAGAAAAGAGCTAGTAACTTCTATTAATTTTTCTGAAATATATTTTTAGAATTAAAATGATCATGAGAATGATATTAGAAGTGTCAAGTTTAAAAGAAAAGAAGTTGATAAAAGAAATGAGAATTTAGAATTGATTTTGCACCTTAGAACATGCTTAAATCTCCTTGGATTTCTTGAAGTTGGGCTGTGGTTTTAGGCTGCAGTTTTTTGAAGTTCTTTGAGTGTATAAACAATTGTTTAAGTGTGTAAAGTATGGTAAAGAAAATGCAGCTGAAAACTTGGTAAATATAGGCCTTAGTGGCCAAAATTTTCAAGGCTAATTGGGGATTTTAGCCTCAAATTTCGCTCTCAAATTTCACTTTCAAATTTTGGACAGCATCATGGTGAATCTTTGAAAATAAGATTGTCTCAATTTCAGATTTTCTTGGGTTAAAATCATGCTAGAAAAGTGGTTAAGTTTGATAGGTTTAGGTAAAAAGATCAAACAATAAGTCATTGTCCATAATGACCATGACTTGAGACACTTGGCTTGAATTTAATTTGCTAAACATTTTCAGGTGTCTTGAGATGATTTAGAATTGTTTTTAGGCTGAAGATTTACTAGCTTTAGCAAAAAAAAAATTTGGAGATTAAAAAGATAAAGGTAATTAGTGAAATTTTCCGGCTAAACCACTTCCGGTCCAATAAAAGAAATAATTATTGAAACTAAGTAATTTAATCTATTTCAAGACATTATATAGTTTAAATATGAGTATCCAAGCTTAGGTAAAAATTTGATGATGACCGGACGAGAATTTCATTAAAAACCGGTCATTTTTGACCATACCCGTTTTTACTGACGATAAAAACGAACAGTAAAACCAGCTAAAAGAAATTAGGTAAAATTTACCCCAATGGTAATAAAATACTCTTTATTACCCTTGTTACTCATCATGGATAAAATTCTTTATCTATAGAGATCAGTTTTGAGGATTTTCGAAAACCGAACCACCAGGGCATTTTGGTAATTTTAAGCAAAAGTGCGCGGAAATCTCACGACCATGAAAGGAGGGTCTTTACACTTTCAATTATTAGAATGTTAGAAATAATTAAATAAATAATATTTAAATTAAACTTTTATTTATACTATATTATATATGAAATATATTTAATAATATAATTATGAATAAAATAATTAATAATTAGTGTAAAATTATTTCTATAATTATATTATTATATATATTTATTGGTAGACTATATTATATTATTACTATCGACTTGTTTTAAAAAATGTTTGGGGGAAGGCCCATGTCGACCCCTTTCATCCGCCCCTCTTTATATATCAATACCAGAGTCCACGTACTGCTGGGAATTTTTTTATATATAAAATAATAAATATATTATTTATCAAATCCTGCATAAATGGCATTACAAGAAATATGACCCATGACGAACATCCTTTTCTTTTGCCACGTTTTAAACGTGGCATAAATTATCAACGGTCACGCTTTAGAGCTGTGGCCATGCTTTTTGTTGTACTATTTGTAAAATGTGGCGATAGATCTAAGTGGGTACGTTTTTTAATCATGATCATATTTTAGAGTTTAGGCCATTATTTTTTAACGTCACTGAATCTATAAAAAAATTGGATATTTTATTTTGGATATTTTATTTGAATATTGTTGGGATATCAAGATGTGTGAATGTTGGATTTAAGGGTGTCAAAAATTCTCACGAAGCGGGAATCCTTGCGTGTACCGCCACGAATGGGACCCGAACGTGGGGATCCCAGCACCCGACTCTGAAATCCCCGAATAATTTAAAGTATCGAAAGTATTCCTATCGATTAATTTATACTATAAATTTTTTAGTCATTTCACATCTCATTATATTGTGTCGTTTTATCTTTTTGGATGAGTTTTAAATAATTAGTTATTTTAGACAAAATATATTTAAATGATGTTTAATTGTATTAGTATTTTTTTATTATTTTTCAATTTTTTTAATTAAAATTTCTATTAAAAATACCAAAAGAAACATAGAAATTATGGAATTCGTGAGAATGGGAAATCCGCAGGGAACAAGGTTGGGGACAAAATTTCTATTACAAACTTCTATTGTGGCAAATTTCTATTGTCACACTTTTTATAGTTTTAGGCCACGTTTATGAAACATGATAATAGCCCTATTTTCTTGTGGTGTGGATTTACATAAATGTTATTTGTTTCATATGTCATTTCATTACAAACTCCGAAACATACTTCTCTGCAGCTATATTTTGATAGACCGAAAATTGTTAGCTTTATTTCTTTTGAATGATTTATTAAGTGAAACTAAAAGGGGTGAGGTCATAGTAATTCTCCTTCATGCCTTATCTATTAATAAAGGGTGATGAGTTGTATTTTATGACCAGTGGTGTTTTTTTTTTTTTTTTAAGTAGAGTTCTCACGATAAAAAGATTGATAATCACATACATGAATATGTTGATTTCCATAAAAAGAAAGAAAAAAGAAATTTAAGTGAGTCACAACAGGATTGCCTCTTTTGCCAATTAGAGAATCAATGGCTAAGTTTATGACGATGGGTTAATATTTAAATTAGTCTATAACAAATTTAATTAGTCATATTAGTTCTTTAAAAGTATAATTATTAGTCAAATTGATTTTTCTGCTATTTAGATGATGACATATCATCTTTAAATGCCACATGTCACAAAATTATTGGATGACGTATTATCTATAAACCAATATTTTGTCACATATGTCATCTAATTGATAGAATAACAAATTTGATTGGGAATTGTATCTTTTAGAGACTAATATAACTAATGAAATCTTTCGAAAAATAATTTGAAGAACGCGATAGTTTTTAGGGACCAATTTAAATATTAACCCGTACGATGATGATGACACTTATACATGGAGTCCCAAGATTTATTCTTGATCCCACATTCATGTATATGTTAAAAACCTAATCAATTAATTAATTAATCTAATTGCTTGTTCCCAAATTACTAGAGGTTAGCAATTCAAGGCTTTTGTGATCATTAGGCATGTTTAATTTGCTAGATAGTTTTCTCAAATCTCAATATAAATGGTTGGACATGGAGATCCTCATAGGCTCAATTTTCGTGAGATTTGAAAATAATACACCCAAGTCAGAAACAGAAGAGAGACAACATTACAAAGAAATTCCAATGAAGAAAGTCATCCATCAAAGTGATCATACGGATCCTCATGCTAGGAATTGAGGACACAGTCAATAGGGTCATGCATTATTGATGCCTCTTTTGAACTACAACAGAGAAAAATTCGAACCAAATTAAAGTACAAAATTATTAGAGTGGTAACTAGCTTTCAGAATTCAGACCCTACCAACAAGAAAGTACAAATTTATATACTGTTCCTTAATTCTTGTTAAAGAAAGAACCAAATTGCAATCTCCAAAAAAAAGATGGTAGTTAGTTTTGGGTCATCAAGCTCCTCAATCTACAATTCTTCAACGCATGTAACCAACCGTTCTCGAACAAAGAAAGAATATATATACTATATATTAAAAAGAAACTACTCTAAATTAGGAGATAGAAAGTACACTAGTCTTTTAATCAATATAATGATTTTTTATTAAGAAAGTCTTGGAAATCATCATATTTAGAAGCCAATGCATTTGATGGTGATGGTGATGGTGATGGTGATGGTAGATGAGATAAATCATATATTCTGAGGGTGATCACTTTTATTTTATTTGAATGATAACAATTTTCAATTTCAGATGATAAATTTTTTAAATTTCGGATGATAACTTAATTATTGGCTCCTTTAGGGCTCACTAATGTTAGTTTCGTAGCATTTTTGTGTTTTATTAGATTAGTACGTAAAAAGCACCTTGGTCTTTTAAACAAGAGAAAGTTTAGGGTGTCAACATGTTTTGGAGTCAATGCACTTGATGGTGATGGTAGACGAGTTATGGATGATAGCTCATATATTCTATGATTGATCATTTTTATTCTGTTTGGATGATAACGTTTTTGAATTTCAGATGATAAACTTTTTAACTTTGGATGATAATATAATTATTGATTTCTTAAGAGCTCCATAATATTAGTTTTGTAGCAATGTTCTTTAAATCATGGTTTATTTATTGAAATAATGGAAATTTTTTTATTGAAACTTCTATATATTTATAGGACTTTAGCTAGATTAACTAGTGTGTTTTAGCCCGGGAGTGTCCGGGCATAATAAATTGGATTTAACGTAATCTTGGGTTAATGGATATGTGAGTCCATGAGAGATAAATTATATGTCAAATTAGTATCTAAAGATTTTATCAATCAAATTAGTCCGTAAAAATTAACAAATTGATCATCTTTGTTTCATATACGATTGTAATATCTAATTATCTATGTGGCTACAAAATTTTCTTATACAAAATAAAATTAAATAGCTGAACATATGTAAGTAATTAAAACTTATGATTAAGGTAGTTTTTTCCACATCCTTCTTAATTAAAAGTAAAAGATGTCCTTCTTAATTGACATAATTTAATGTTTATGTGTTTATTAATGACATATTATCATGAAATATTTAAATATATTTTAAACCCCAATTTTTATATCTTCTTATAAATTTAAAAATATATAATATAATGTATTTTTAAATTTTAAGATTCATGCAAGGGAGTATGTGTACCTTTATCGTGAAATGCATTTAAGACGTGGTATAGGCCATCAAATAACCTTCCCAATCTATAAAACTATTATCTAACAAATCCATGAACCTACATCATGAACCTTTATCACAATTATTAACATTCACGATTGGACACTCTCTAAAGTATTGATAGTTACAAACAAGGTCATCAAATTTCCGAAATAGCAATGAATTAACGATAGATATTGGCAGTTGCTAAAACTTTGATGGCTAAATAATTTAAAATAGTTAGTGAGCAATTTTGAACCAAAGTTGACCAAAATTGTGTCAACTAAATTGGTCACTAAATAGGATCGATTTTTCAATCGTTATTTAGTGACCAATTGTTTGGAAACCAAATCAGTTGCTGCCAGGAACTCTTTTCTCTTATGGCAACCTTTTTGCTATATTATGGATCACTAAATGGATCACTATTATTAGTTCCCTAATTATAGATTATACAAAATTCACATATTAAAAGCTAATTTTCATATATAATTCAAGTCAACTAAATATTAAAATAAACAAATATAAATCAATCTTTCGATCCAAAAGGGTAATCAAAGTATTCTGAATATCTACTTATAATTAATAAGTATCTAATGTCTACTTAGAAGTAATAAGCATCTATAACGCCAATATATATAAGTAACAAGTAATAATAAACAACTCTTATTTTTTTATGTGATTTTTATTTTTTGTGCTAAACTTTATTATTTATGTGCTTAAAATTTCTGTACTAAATTTCATTATTTCTATTCTTAAAAGATATGGATGGATACATAAATGTATATACATATAACATTTTACTACTATATAATGCTAAAATAATTAAAATAATTAAAATCATTCTTAGGAGAGTCTCCGATATCACCCTCCTCTCTTGCATTTGTCTATTCAAAACAATCCGTCTCCCCTTCCCCCTCCTATTTGAGGAATTAGTTATTGACTTCAATAGTTTTTTCTCTCTTTTCCAACCTAGCTTTCAAGCCGATGTCACAACTATTCAGATGATTGAGAACTAGAGCCACCACAAGTAGATCACTTATTAATCATAGTGGAGTCAATTCCAAATCCATAAATTTTTCCTTTTTTAACTTCAGCTATGTCACATCACAAATCCACCTCATCTAGACACTACTTTCATCTTCACATGCCTTTTGAGTAGCCTCTTCTTTAAGATTCTTAAATTTAACCTATCAATATCAAAATTAGTGAACAACTCAACAATAAATTGCCTCCTATTTTAAATTCTATATGCACCTAACTTTAGAATCATATTAGTGCCAATACCAAATTATCATGTATTACATAATGTATTATATAAGAGTAATGTTAGGCAACTAATAAAAATTCAGCCAATATCAATCAATAATTTAATTGGATGTTCTATTTCTTTTGGTTTCGGATGTTCTGTTTTTTTTAAAAATATCTATGAAGTTGTATGTTTATTTAATTTTCAAAAGTTCTTAATTATGTGGTATAAGATATATTCTATTTTTAACGTTTTGAATGTTCTCCTGATTTATTGGCTGATTTGTTGATTACAAAAATATTGGTTACCTACAGTTTCTATTATATAATATAAGTCACCCATTCAACAACTCAATCTGAAATTGAACACCAGTGAGATGGAAGAGATTCAATACCAAATTAAGAAGCATGGGGTAAGAAACAACAACTAATTCCAACAACATAGCAGCCCATCGATATATACAACAAATTAGCATGACAGTGATTTCCAGCATATATTAAAACAGCTCTAGTAACATTTAAGGGCAAGGAATGTTCAGAAACAATGTCAGGCACAATCAAGGAGCAAGGAATGACCATCAGAATGAGATATATAAACTCAATACCTTTGATTTGTGTGTGGGTGAGTGTGGATGGTGACGTAATATAAGATAAATAAAAAAAAATTACTAACATTGTTAGTTTGAAGCTAAGAGAGAATATCATAAAATAATGAAACTTAAGATAGTTTTATTATTTAGACCAAAACAAAGAGAGAATTCACACACTCTTGATATTTTTTTTGTAATTAGGTCTATTGAGCCAAAATCATAAATTCATAATACAACTATCTAGGGAACGAAGTGTTAATTAAAATGGACTTCGACCTAGTGGAGTTTCATAAAAGTCAACATGTAAAAGAAAAAAATAACATTCCAAGATAAAATATTCTAAAAATGTTTTCCATATAGACTATTTACTGTTTTCCTTCTACGTACGTACAAGCTAATTCATTTCTGTTTCATTGTTTTTGCGAGACAAGTGAAGCAATCAAACTTTTTGGTATTCAATTGGACAAATTGACCCAAAACATCAAGATTCGAAGTTTAAAAACCAACACAAGAATGACCAATCTGTTCCACCCACTATATCTCAGGAGAAATCACAACAGAAGAGATGAACATAAGGTAGTCAGAATGCAACACAGTTCTATATTATTTAAAGCACATGACAATAATCAAGCACACATAGCAAGAAACACTTACCACATACACATTCTTTAAATCACATCTATTCAGTTTCAAGCCACAAAAAAATAAGAAAAATACTTACATTAAAATGTTTTGGTCTCTTATCCACCCATGTTTGAGCCTTGCGTTTGTGAGTGCACTCAAATAACTCTAACTATGTTGGAGGGCCTCCTCATGACTTTGTCTAGCAAATATATAAATAAAAATAAGTAAAATAAAGGATTAAACAGTAAGCATGTTAAACAACATTAGTTAGTCTTAGATTAGGTTTGAGAGGCGGTAATTAAGCCAACCGTGTGAAGAGATTCTCCAACCCCGCCACAATCAAATGCTTGATTTAACTTGCCTGGTGTAATTTTTGGTAAAAACCCAGCATTAATATCCCCAATACATACAAAGAACATCCCACACAACTTCTCTATTTTGGTCTAACATAGTTTGTATAAACTTTTCCCAACAAATTCTTTAATAAAATAACACCTCACTTCTCAAAATTTGTCTGAGTCTGAGCCTAAATATGATCTGAGAAATAAATTTAAATTTGCTATGAATAACAATCAAAGCAAGAGTAAATTGTACGTTGATATATAATAAAATTTCAAACCTGGACAAATTCCTAATCTACAAAAGAAATAATCTGATGTTTCTTTAATATCTACTTCGAATGTTTCCCACCACAATAGCCTTGTAGTATGAGGTTTCTTGTTATATGACGGACATGGTTGAGAGTAATGTCCTCTAATAATGCCCGGAATCGCATTAGCCTCACAAAGCAATATAAAAAGTAAAATAAGTTATCCAAATAAGATATCTTTTAAATTTAGTGATAAGAGAAAATAGATTACCGGGAAATATATATAGAGTACTAACAAAAAATTCGTATACAATAATTTTAGATGACCAAGTTGTTTTATCAACCAAATGACTAACGAAGCAAAATTGTCCATGCGCCTTTTTCCCCTTATTATAACGTTTATACTTCTTTTCCGCCAATTTCCATTTTCTGTTTTTTAATCGTTCTTCCTTTTCTCAGCTTCGTTCTTCGTCTCTCTCTCAAACGCTCTTTGCAACGTTTTCGATTTCATCTTTGTGGTTTGGTGATTCTTTATTTCTTCTTCTTCTTCATTTCAACGTTTTCTACAACGTTTTTCTTCTGCATCATTCCTCTGCATCGTTTTCTGCGTTTTTACGTGAGGTACGTTCGATTTTGAATTCTGCAATGCTCTTAGATTTAATACTCGTTTTCATCTTCTTCTTTTGTTGTTAGATTTCTATTTTTATTGTCGTTGTTAGATTTTGTTTTGATTTGCGTGATCTCATTGTCGTGGTTTTCTTCTTTGTTTTCATTTGTTTGATTTGATCTCTGACTTTTATGATTCATGTTGTGGTAGAATGGAAGCTTTTAGTTCAGATCCATCAGTGGAATTGGATTCGGATCCTTCATGTGAATCAGACAATACAGAACAGGTTTCACTTCTTTTTCTAAACAATTTATTGTTGCTTAATTTTGTTGTTCTTACATTATTGCTTTCTGTTGCATTTCTGTATTGCATTTATTTCGGTGGATTTTAGTTTAGCTTTTGTTTATGAATAACATTTATTTCGGTGCAGTTTTTCGTGTTAGTTTTGTTGTGAATATATTTGTGTACAATTTATTTATATATTTGTGTGCAGTTTAGCTTTATATTTCGGTGCAGTTTGTCAGTTTTGATTTAACGTGTTGCTTTTGTTTTCTTATTTTTTCGGTGCTGTTTAGTAACATATTTCTGTACTGTTTTGCAGTTTTCACGTGATGTTGATGACAAGTATGTGCCAAAGGTTGGTATGCTTTTTGAATCACTTGAGGAAATTAGGAATTTTTATAGGGATTAAACGCGCATGCTTCTCTACAAAAATAAGAAACACAAATAGGAGTAAGAAATTAAATGAAATTCTAAACTAGCTTCTTTCATGTAATAGAGAGGGGAAAAGGAGGTTTGATGTACCAAACTTGGAGAAGACAAATGCTATATTCGCTGCTAATTGTCCAACAAGAGTTTATGTTCATCTATTGAAGATAATTGGACTTTGGGAGATATCAAAGGTGGTTTTAGGACATTTACACCCATGCTGTCCAAATCAAGCAGAAATATTTACCCAATACTGAGAGTTCAGCATGCATGTCCGCCGGACAATTGAGATTAACGAAAAAATTGGGATTCCATCAAGCAAGAGTTATCAATCGCTTGTAACGGCAGCCAGCGGACATGACAAATTAAATTTCATAGAAAAGGATGTGAGGAACTTCATCACAAGAGAGGTTCGCAGCATTGCGGAAGAAGACGATGCAAGAGAGCTGGGGAAATACTTTCTCAGGATGAAGGAAAAGAATCAGAATTTCTTTTATGAGCTTGTACTCGGTGATGACAAGTCAATCAAGAATGCTTTTTAGGCGATGCAAGGAGCCGGGCTGCCTTTCAGTATTTCGGGGTTGACACAACATACAACAAAAACAGGTTCGTATCTATTTCCTTTTTTCATGCTTATGTGTCCGTTGTTTGGTTTTGGCTTTTGATTTTATTTCGGTGCACTTTGGGTTTACATTTGTGTACAATTTTGCTTTTTCATTTCAGTGCATTCTGTAGAGTTTAATGTGCAGTTTAGTTTTCATTGTGTACATTTCTGCTTTTCATTTCGGTGCATTCTGCAGAGTTTAATGTTTTACTTCAAACATTCACAGGTACGACTTGCCTCTTGTTTTTTTTGTCGGGGTCAATCATCAAGGACATTCTATCCTGCTAGGATGTGCTCTAATAAAAAACGAGGATACCGAACCTTTAAAAAACTACAAAAAAGCTGCTTAAAATGCCAATGGAATTAAGGCAGGTAACAATAACTGCCATAATTTTATTTATTTTTTGCAGTTTATCATGCTGCAGTAATTCCATTTTAATTATGGCAATTATGTGAGATTATGACATTTTTTTAACTGCCATTTTTATAATTTTAATTAAAAAATCTAATAACATTTCAGGAAAATGCGAGATTGGGATTACCCAACGAGTGAGAGAGAGTGAGAGTTTTCTCTCGAAGCTTCTCTTCACGCTTTCTCTTTGCCACCGCACACAGGTTTAACGCCCCATCGTCGCCGCCGCTTCTGCTCTCTTCTTCGCCGGGGTTCTCGTCCCAGTCCACGGCTGCCGCCATTGCATAGGTTCAACTCTTGTTGGTGGTGCTCTTCCGCTGCTCTTTGTTGCTCTCCGCCGTTCTTCGTTGCTCTCTCACCGCGTCGTGATCTTCGTTGCAAGGTGCAAAATATTGTGTCTATTATGTCTGAACTGTTTTGATTTATTAGTTACGGTTTTGTTTCTTAGATCTTGTTAGTGTTACCAATTCGGTGAAATTCTTGTATAAGTTTACCAGTTCTTTTGGTTTCGCTTTTTCTCTCTCTGTTATTCTCTTCTATTATTCGATTATTAAGTTTCAATTTCTCTTTTTGTGTGTGTGTTTTTTGTGTTTGAAGTGATTCTTTGTTTTTCTATTTCATCCATTATTTATTTTATTAGATAGATTAACTAATTTCAACTCTATCTATCTCGTAATCTAATTAGGTCGAATGCATTATTTGGAAGCACAGGAAGAAGCCTCTTAGGTTATCGATGAAATTAGAGGTGAAAATTAGGTAGCTGTAGTGACAAGATAATTCAGATGTGAAGTTGAGTTTCTCTTAAATGTCAGAGAAATTTTACAAGACAAGAGGAATAATCGATCTAATAATTGAGAAATTTACAGTGTACACTACCAAAAAATAAGGAGTTTAGCCACAAAAAAATAGTGGCTAAAGTCCAAAAAAATCGTAGCGACATACATCACTTTTATTACGAATGAAGATCTGTGGTTAAAGAGGGCAATGCATTTTTAATTAACCACGATTTTTTGTTAATTGGCCACGATTTTAATAGTAGTAGAAACCTTTAACTAGCCACGAATTTTGCATAATTGTACACGCTTTTTTCGTGGCAAAATAAAATTATGTTTGATAAAAAAATTCTAATTTTACTATCCGGTTAATTGTGGCTAATATTTACATGTTAGGCTTTTTTGTGAAGTTTTTTTTTGGACAATGTTAGTGGATTATTTAATTATGTTATAGTATTTCCATGGCTAACCTTCAATAAATTATAACAATTTCTCCCTTGCTAAATTAAAATGATCACATTAAAATTGGGGTCAATCATAAAAGTAAACCTAAATAAAATAAAATGCAATAATAATGCTTTTTATTACTACAATATTATACATGGTAGAATACAAATAATAGCCGTATTCCTACAAATAGTACCCACTATTAAAAAAAACATGAAATTAATATGTAGCATTGAAAAAGAAATCTCCTGCACTAAATATGTTTAATGTTTAAAAATTATCAAAATAAAACTATTACATAATAAATAATTACAAAAAGTTGAGTAGATCTTTGTGCCATGAAATCTTTAATAAACGGAATGCCAATGCCAATTGACCATTCCATATGGGTTGTCTTGATTTCTCCTTCATTCTTCGTTTCTTTACCATCCCATGCATCTCTTTGAAACTTATCTTCAACCAAAATAATGATTCTTTTGTCAAATCTGGATAAAGAACAATTGATAAACACAATATATCATAAAATTAAAATATAAGGTTGACAACTTCGGTATTTATTAATTCACCACTAATTCTCTTGAATTGTTCATGGACACCTTAATAATCAGAGCTAAAAGTGTTGGAGTTCCATATCCTTAAATGTTCAATATATGATTTCCTGTCTCCATGAAAGAATAATTTTAACAAATCTTTAATTTCTAGCCATCATATCATTATTGACAAAGTCATCAAGTGAGAAGGTAATCTCTACCCTAGTTGAGCCACCTCCCATAATATCAAACTAAAATGAAAAATTATTGTTCTATAAACATAAATAAAGAACTCACAATCACATAACAATACCTTAAAAAATCATGAATGTATTCTAGAGATCTATGGGGTGTAACACTGCACTGAAAAAAGTTTAAAAAATTAATGTTAATCATACATTTTAAGGGAAAAAGAAAAGAATTGAAGGCCGGCCAATATGACTGAGTGGCAGCGGCAACAATTGCTGTAGCAACTCAAGATGCTAGGCACGCGGCATTTTTGATAACCATGAGAAGGTTGTGGTGATTGGGGGTGGAAGTGGCAGTTTTACTTTTACCTTGTGCTATTCAAGTGAAGAACGTGGCCTCACAGAAGAAGAGGAGTAACTGATTAAATAAAGGATTTTGAGCGGCAATGCCAAATTTATTTATAAATAATTAGCCACGTTGAGCGTTGTTAGCGGCAATAAAACCCCAAAAAGTAAAAGATCCTTATGCTATTTTGCCACAGATCAAAGTTTGGTAGCAAATTTGATAAACGGTGAATGATGATTGCCACGTATGTTGGGCCGTGGCCATTTTTCCGTTGCTAAGACCCGTTTATCTGGTAGTGGTAAGATAAAATTAGAATGTAGATATATGATGGTTGAGGAGACAGATTAGGTTCTCCCATCAATGAACTATATGGGAATATCTCTGCTTGGTTTAGTTGTAAATTCTTAGTGTGCAGTCTATGTTTTTCATTTTAATCCTCCATGCTTGATGTCATGTCTTATTATTTTTTTTATATTTCCAGACAGAAGCTTGAAGCATTTCTACTTGGCTCCATGGAAAATCAATTGATATCTCATGAATTTTTTGTTTTCATCCAGCTTCGATCCAGTCGAAACTTCTGTATTGATATTGTTTTGTTGATTATAATTTTGGGGATAGCTGCCTATTTGTACAAGTAAGGCTCCTATATCTCCTAGAACTTTCAAACATGCACCCAACATGCATCTTTCGAATGTGAATTAATGCCCTGTTCATCAGAGGAGTATATGTTTATCTATGCTTAATCTTATTTTATCTTATTTTTAACATCTACTGGAGGGGTTGGAAGTGCATTGTGTATATTTTTATTGACAAAATATTTCTCAAATTGAATTATTTTATTAGTACTAATTTGCTTTTGACCGCATTTTTGACAGCGCTCAGGTTATCTTGGCAGCTCTCTAGCCATCATGAAGAAAGAGTTCAAGTACCTTCCTGTGAGTTTCTGTAATTCCCTCTTCATTTTTCACTCTATATTATTGTTAAATGTTAATTCTTATTTTGGCAGTTGTTCTTGCTTGATGATTAGTTTAAGGAAAAATTGCCAACTTCAATCCTTAGGAATGGTTATTCACTTGTAAATTCTTGCATGAAGGAAAAATTAACAGTTTTGGAAGAGGACAACTACAGAAGAGTTGTTGTGAACGTGGAAGAGGAGCAGCCTATATAGCCCCTGAATTTTAGCTTTAACTTTTGTCATCAACAACAGGGAGGTACTACACTACACTCTTTCTTTTACACTTGCTCTACCCTAGGTTCTTTACTATTTCCTCAATAATTCTCTTCTTAATACATTTTAGCTTTATTTGCAGGGTGAGGACATATGTGCATCTGCAATCAGTTGCCAAGACAAGACAAGAAATCAGTTGGCAAGCAAAAGGTAATACTGTGCTATATTATGGATAAGATAGGCAAGCAAGAGGCCTAAAGCTATAATTCATAATTTGACAATGGTTCCAACTAATGGCCTTCTGCTTGCATTGACTTAATAAAGATGTTTTATGGGAAGTTAAAAAAGTTAATTTTAATTGACAAATGTCAAGGGAAAAATGCAGTTCGCAAGTAATCATTTCAATTCAAACATGTGCAAAGAACTAAGCAAAGGGTGGTTTGTTCTCCACTTTCCCATTCATGAAGCAGAGAATTGGCTTTGTAAAGAATAGTTCCATATGGAGCTTTTGTAGAGATAGCACCTGGACGAGAGGTACATACTTCCACCTGGTTACCTAAAGCCTATCTTCTATATAATTAGTTTAGATATTGTATTTTTCTATGGTTTATCATTATTTCTCATACTTCAACTTAATTATGTCTTCTCATTTTATGCAGAGAGAGAGAGAGTGTGTGCCATGTTAGCGAACTTAGTTCAAGTTGGCTAGCCAAGCCAGAGGATGTAAGTATTCATACATCATTATACTCAATAAGCTCATTAGGCTCATGAATTTACACATCAAATACAAGTTTGTTTTCCACTTTTCGTCTTATGTTAGAAATCACATACTTGATTGCACATTTGTTGTTTAAATTTTTATGAGCTTGTTATGCAATAGCAATATTATTATTAATTTGAAATACTGGTAGTTCTACTTCATTATAAGCCTAGTTCTATAACATTTGTTCTTCTGCAATAAGCTCACACATGGGTATTGATAAGGTAATTATTTAGTCAAATAGTTTTGTTTTGCTTTTGCCTGGTTTCAAATTCTCTTCACAAGAGTTGTATCAATTTGCTAATTAATAATGATTTCTTATCAAGCCTATCTATATTTCCAGCCACTATGTTATCTTTATTTTCTAGAAATTATACTCCTAATTAATTATCTGTATTTGTGTGTTTCAGGGCTTAAAACTACTAAAAACATATATGGAAAAGTCAGACAAGGTTCTCACAAGAGTTTTCTTAATTTTAATTGAATTGTTAGCAACAGATTTGACATTAGTTTCCATTTTTGCACTTTATATAATTATTTGGTTGGTTGAGTTCTCTACCCTTAAAGTTTGGGAAATAGAGATTCTGCTTCCTGATATTCAATGAGATTCTGCACTTTAATTTCGAATGATGACTATGTATGAAATTAAAAAACATGTTATATTTAATCTTTTGTTCATGTTTTGTGATTTCTGGTTGCAAAATTTAAAATTTTGGAGTTATTTAAAACAACAAAAATGACAGTTTTAAAAAATCAACATTTTATTCGGGTAAAAATGGCAGTTTTAAGTGCCATTTTAAACACCAAAAAATGCCATTATGACCTGATAAAAATGGCAGTTTTAAATGCCGTTTTAATAAAAAAAAAAACTGTCATTTTACCAGGATAAAACGGCGGTTTTAAAGGCCGTTTTAATCAACAAAAATTGCCATTTTATCATAAAAAAAAGGCGGTTGAAAACCGCCGTTTTAACGAATAAAAAACCGCCATTTTATCAGGAAAAATGACCGTTCCAATCACCCTTTTAACCAATTTAAAAACCGTCGTCTTTAACCATGGGGAATTGTGGCGGTTTTTAAAAAACCGCCGTAATTTCCGGAATGGCGCTTACGATTACGGTGGTTTTAAAAACCGCCATTCTTGGTAATAAGGGCGGTTAAAACCGCTGTAATTACCGAAAAAAACTGCCATAATTCCCACACTTTTTTGTAGTGAAATGGCTATTTGGTTCTTGGCTTCGTTGCATGGGAGAGAGGCCATTGAAAGGAATCATTACTGATCAGTGTCCATTGATGCCAAGCGCTATCGAAGCTTGTATGCCAACAACAATCCACAGGTGGTGCATTTGGCATATAATGAAAAAGATCCCTAAAAAATTGAACGGATTCAAGGGACACATTGAGATTGAACAAGAGATGAGCGAAGTAGTATGGTCCTCTCGTTCAATATATATGTTTGAGATAAATTGAAAAGCTTTTATCACCAAGCACGATCTTGTTGGGAACAAGTGGCTCACATGTAACATGTTTGTGAGTACATAATTCGAATTGACTTCATATTTTTTAATTTTCATTTCTTTAATTATTTAGGTGCAGTTCAGAAATAGTATTTACGTATTTCATATTTATTATTTCTGTGCAGAATTATTATTCAAGTGTGTTAGATTGATTATTTCAGAATTGTTTATGAAGATAATACATGTTACTTTTTTCTGTTTAGAACTCTATGAGGATCATGATCTATGGGTCCCAATCTACTTGGATGGTCATTTTTAGGCTGGAATGAGAAGCACGCAACGGAGTGAGAGCATGCACGCTTTCTTCAACAAGTTTATCACCCGAAAGAGTTCTTTGATCCAACTCGTGAGGTAATATGACAATTGTCTTCAGAACAAAGAACAGAAGGAGAGAGAAGTGGATGCTGGAGATTTTAAGAGCAAGATACCTTGTGCAACAAATTCCTCAATAGAAGCTCAATTTGAAAAGGTTTATACTCATGCAAAGTTCAAAGAAATCCAAGCACAATTCAGAGGTAAGATTAATTGCACCTCAAAGTGGAAGTATTGCATTGAAGGGATTGCTGCATACCAAGTATTAGTAGAGGTTTCAACCAAAATCTTCAACAACTATGAAGTGATATATGATTCAATAACAGGGGAAGTCAAATGCGAGTGCCTTTTATTTGAATCCAGAAGAATTTTATGCTATCATTCTCTAACAGTGTTGAGTAATGAGAGAGTGGATAAGATTGATTCAAGATATGTATTGGAACCTTGCAACAAGAATGTTAAAAGGAATCACAC
This sequence comes from Stylosanthes scabra, assembly GCA_036250425.1. Lineage (NCBI taxonomy): Eukaryota > Viridiplantae > Streptophyta > Magnoliopsida > Fabales > Fabaceae > Stylosanthes > Stylosanthes scabra. Next base: position 18,643 of record JASCZI010090783.1, read on the forward strand.
AAACATCAAGAGCAGCTACGACGAGCCTGTTTTGGACGAAAGGACGCAGAGATACGACGACGCTCTGTTTCGCTGCTTTGAAGCTTGTCAAGTCGGATCAGAAAGCGAGGGACTGATAGCGATTGTGCATTGTGGTCTCGACAAAATTTTCAGCGACATGCAATAATACAAAGAAGAAGAGAAAGAAAAGGCGAAGGAGAAAGGAAAAACAACGATATCGCACACACGCAGATTGCTCTCTAAATGAAATTAATGATCTTCAAAGCTCGCAGCACGTGAGATCAAGAGGTTGTCCGAGGAAGAGATTGGGTTCAAACCTGGAAAAGAAAATTGCAAATGAAACAAATAAAAAGAAGAGGCATACAACAGATCTGATCTGCATTGAGACAATCTAGGCTGCTAATTTGATTCTGTTTTGTGTTCTAAAGATGTTGTAAACATGCCTCTTTTAAAAATAGAATACTATTCTTATTTGCAGTTTTAGCCTCTGTTGAACTAAGTTCGAGGCATAAATAAGATTAAGATTTCTGTACAGTATAGAGTATTATTTTGGTGGAGTTTTTTAGCCTTTTTGAACTTAGTTTCATTTAGAAATAATATTTGTGTACAATTTAGAGTATGATTTTGGTGCACTATTGGCACTTGGAACTTAGATTCATTTATAAATAATATTTGTGTACATTATAGAACATTATTTCGGTGCACTATAGGCACTTTGAACTTAGATTCATTTATAAATAATATTTGTGTCCAGTTCAGAGCATTATTTTGGTGCAATGCTTATACCCTGAACTTAGTTTTGAGGTTTTTTGATTTCCTAGCCTGATTTTAGTGTTCATTAATCAATACAAAACTAAACTCAGCACCAATAGATAAACACAACTTAACAAACATATATATTCATATTAATTAATAAAAAAAAGTTTGGATTCAAATTCAGTTTGCAAAATGTATACAAATCATGCTAATCAACAAAGAGTTTCATATCTACATTCCTATTTTGAAGAGCGCGAGAAGATTTGGGCTATCTTGCCTTAGGTTTCGCTGCTTCCCTTACATCTTCAATGTATACATTATCGACATCAAATAAAATGCACTCCATAGTCTATTGCCTGAAATCCAGAATTTGTTCCTACAATAAAATTGAGAAAACATAATTATTGTAAGATAAATTATATTGTACACAAATATAGAAGTTTATGGTGCGTTTGGTTTGAGAAAACATTTTCTGTTTTTATTTTTTGTTTTCAATCTCTGAAAATTGTTTTCATTTTCAAAATTTCAAACTTTTGAAAACATGTTTGGTTTGTTTCCATGTTTTCTGTTTCCAAAAATTGAAAATAAAGAAAACATGTTGGTTTGGTAGTACTGAATATGTATTTTTAATTTAAAATAATTTAAAAATATGATTAATTGATTATATTAGATAAAATTAATATTTTTAGTGGATATATATTTTTCTAAATTAAAAATTTTATTTTTTATTTAAAAATTTTACAAATATTATGTATAAAAAAATATTGTTAGGCATTATTCCCAAACTATGGTATCAATTAAATATTGAACTAGTAGTAGAATATAAAAAATGATAGCCACCATAGAAACATTGCCCCAAATTTGTTTCTATAATAATCTTCAAATATATATATATATATATATATATATATATATATATATATATATATTATCAA
>JASCZI010090783.1:20420-30672 GCA_036250425.1 Stylosanthes scabra
GTCTAAAGAAAATATTAAGTGCAACAGAATATTAAAAAAAAATACAAACTATTTCTCACAAATTCAATATCTATAATTTGCCCTCATTTGATCTGTAATAACTTCTCGAACTTGTGTCATTTGATTAGCTTAAATGGTATTTTCGTTGTCATCCTGATTCACCCCCAAACCTTATTCATTAGTTATCAAGTCTTCTATAGAATATTGATAAAAGATTTGGTCATTTTCATTATGCAACCTAATAAAATTATGTAGGGTGCAACAAGCATTCGGAATTAGTCTTTGTCTTCTAACCGGATAATTAGGCATCAATTTTAAAATTGGAAATCCTGCTTTTAATACTCCAAAGCACCTCTCAATGACATTTCTCAAAGAAGAATGTCTATAATTGAACAATTCTTGTTTCCCACGTGGTCGCCCTCCATCACAAAAATACGTAAATGGTATTTTGTTTTTCGATATAGAGCAAAATAACCGGGCATATTAGGAAATCCAGAATCAACCAAGTAAAATTTATGTACAATAGTAAATAGCATGTCAAAATCACACACAGCCAATACATTTTGTGTTATTAAAATTTTTCTTCCCCGAAAAGCAGTTTGTCTTGATGCTGGAGCCCAAGCTGAAACATGTGTACCATCAGTGGCACCAATACAATCCTATATTTAAAACAAATGTTATGTTAGTATAAGATTACTATATAAAACTTCTTAAATATTAATAAGTCAATATTTATCTATATACCTTGAAATAGGGGAATAATTTGCTATTGCCAGTGATGTGTGGATGGGTAGTTTCCAAACTTCTTGGTCGAATAATTTGGCTATCCAACTTACAAACTGCCTTTAAAATCATTCTAAACCATTTAGAAATAGTATGAGTAGAATGTTGAAAGCATTCAACTACAATTCGGTGTCGAACATTATGGCACAGTACAAATAAAAACATTGCAACCCCTTCCTCGACGCTCACCTTCTTGCCATCCTTCAAGTTACCAACACTCTTCAAAGTATTATATAAATTTAGAAATACATTTTTCTCCATTCTAAAATTCTTATAGCATCTAGCTTCATGACCAACCAATACTTTAAGAGTATATTTTCTTCCAGCCAACTTAGAAGTTCTACATGGTATTCTGCTGATAAAACTTTTCTCATACTCCTTAACCAGTAAAAGCATAATTAAATCTCCAACTCATCATCGTACTCAGTTGAATTTGTATGGTAATCAGTATTTGAATTACTTGAGGATTCATATATTGACATGTTCCTATTCAAAATATTAATAACATTAAACAGTGCTAATAATAGAAAATATAAAAAGTAAAATAAGAACAATTACTCATAAAGCATTTTGGTCTATTGTAAAATGTTATAAACATTCTAAATTGAGTAATACATAACTCATAGCACTAAAAAAAAGCTTACCAAATATTACTTCAACACTATGCAGATGATATAAGCCACTCCTTCCTCCTAGATGAAGACATCTTCACAAACATGCGCCTCTAGTCACTATCTTTAAATTTCACTAGTGTCTTGTTATAAATAGCACTTGGTATATCCTCTATTCCTTCTAATATATCCATGCATATCTCTATGGAGTATGGATCACACTCTTGTGCTTTGTATTTCTCAACTTTAGCTATCAATAGTTCTGACTTTAATTTAGTTGCTTCATTATGCAATTGATTCACGTCATTCACTCAAGGCATCTTTAAGTTTGTCTATCCTTAAACCTCTTGTTTTTTTCCCATAACGCTTGCTTGGAGAACCATTCTGTTTCTTTTTTCATCACTTCTTTGAACATGTTCATCTGAATCAATATCAATGGAATTCGATATGTGTACTCCTTTTGCAATGAAGTCATCTTCCATTTGTTTCTCATCATCCGAGTTTGGTGGCTTTGGAGTTGAAGCATGGCTTAATTTTCCAGTCGCTGTGCTAGAATTAAATATTTCTCCTAACATTTCATAATCATATTCAAATCCATTCTTTTTAATTTGCTTGTAGTATTTTCCTTTCTACAACACAAAAGCAAAAAATAGTATAAAAAATAATAAAACTAGAAAACAATAATACTTAATTTAATGAAATGGAATGAACATACCGAACATAGGTCATCCCATACTTCCTAGATGCATTCACTCTGTTATTGGCAGTATCCCATGTAACTCTTATACGGGCTAGCAAGGTTAAAAATTTTCAGTGTAAAGTACACAATCTATTCTATTTCCCTTTGAACCTATTCACTACATAATTTTGTCCTATTATCGCAGACAACTTATTGTTGATTTTTTCCCAAATAGTTATCTTAAAAGTTGAACCTTGTAGTTGTTGCTTCTTCACTTTTTCATATAGGATATCAATAAAAGCTTTTTATTTTGAATAGACCAATCCATGTTATTTCCAATTTCATATTTTCCGCTCATGTTACTCTATTATCTTTACAATAAGTAATCATTATTATTATTGTAACATATCTATAGTTCAATATGTCAAAAAATATACTAGTAAAACTTATCAATTTTTTTTATGGTTATACCAAAAAATAAACACTTCAGAATACACAAAAAATATACACAAGTGTATAAATAGAAAGAGTACAAAATTGAGTACAAATAGAATATGGTATAAATAAATTAAACTTACAAAACTTTTAATACTACTAAATTGAAATTACTCATGGATTACTTTTGAAAATTTACAATGCATAAATAATATAAGGAGACTATCTATGGATGCCATTAGTTAGGATTCAACTAAATATATCTTCAAATATTCTAATATAAACTCACTCTATAATTTTTTTCAATATATATACAGAACCACAAATACTAGGATATGAATAACATAACTAATTTAACATATAAATTCAAGTTATAGAATACCAATAATATAATATATAGTCATTGAAAAAAAATAGTATAATATATTATAACTTAAACTTACAAAATTTCTAATACTATAATGAGAGTACTAGTAAATTAAAATTATTCATGATTATTTTTTAACATTTACAATATATAAATAATTTTAAGAAAACTATCCATATGTGACATTAGTTAGGCTCCAATTATATGTATACTCAAATAACCGAGTCCAAACTCACTTTTATAATTTTTTGTTAATATACTATATATAAATTAAAGTTTCAAAATCTTTAATATAATAATAAGAGTATCAGTAAATTAAACTAAATTTATTTATGGATTACTTTTCAATATTTATAGTGTATAAATAATAAAAAGAAACTACCCATGGATACTATATTACAAACTCACTCAAATTGAAAACAAGTTATTCATTTATTTACAGTATATTTATAAACCCTAGAGAAAGAAATGAAAAAATAAATACAATAAATTATATAAAAAGACCTGTCAGGAAGATGTACACTGTGAGATGGTCATCAGAGCTTTGTGTTGATAATGGAGTGGAAGCAGATCTTGTGTTGACAGTGGAGTTGCAACAACTCTTCATTTCTCTCAAGTAAGTGTAGGTGCGTAGAAGAAGAAGAAAACATCCTTATTTTATAGAGAAAACACACTTACTTTAATCCAAACTGGAACTTTGAAACTACTCTTTCCCAAGTCGTTTGGACTCACTATCTCCATATATTTGAGGACATATATCCCACAATCAAATTTGATTCGCCAAAAAATTAAACGTTAGATGAACACAACAGAGCATGAATTGATAAAAATAACACGAGAACAGTTTCTGCTATTATTGATTTTTTTTGTTTTGGGACAGAAAGATATTTAGGCAACAGAGAATGCATAGAAACATGCCTTGTTATCGGCTCTTTAAACATTGCATTTCCCCCCATACACCATCATTTGATCGAGGATATTGGAATGATAATAGATAAACAAGAGTTAGAAATATTATTAGAAGAATTTAGTAAAAAAAAAGAAGGGAATCAAAGGCACTATGCTCACAGCGAATCTGTTTAGTTTCATTCTATCCCCGCTCAGATTTTTAGAGTTCAACGAGTCGAGAACATAAAACTTTTTGTTCGTGACATCAAGAACATACAACCACCAGTGATGTCCGTATAGAATGGGGGCAAACAGCTGTGTTTGTAAGAGGAATTAAGTTATTTTAAAAAACAGCAACAAAAGTGTAAAATATACACAAAATGTATTCCAAAATGCTCGTAATAATAAGGAAACTAAAGTTATTTGAAAAATAGCAAGGGAAGACTAAAATGTACACACAATGTAGTTCAAAATGCACCGAAATAATGAAAAGACTTACATAATGAGCTTTCTTTATCTTATCTTTGTCAATATAATCAAGACCGTCGTTATTTGTTAGTGTTGAGAGTGAATATGGACGTCCTGTTTTTGGATCAAAGTAGTTATGGTGATACTTTTCAAGCATACCATGCTGAAAATAAAGCGAAAAGCAAACAATGTAAGGAACACGATTACATTCTATAAAGAAACGAAAATGATGAGAAATAGATTAGGCACGATACCAAAAAAGAGGAGGGACACAATATATCATATCATAGAAGCTCTCGGTATTTTCTCTGTTGTGCAGGATGCACATTATTCGTATTATCTAATAAAAAAGTAAATAAATAGAGAACAAATCAGCAAAGAATTGCGCATAAATAATAAATAAAACAATAAACAAAATGAGTACGTACCACCAAATCGATTTCAGCTTCTCCGACCAATGTCATGAAGTGATCTCTCATCGCCTCATAATGTTTGCCAGGTTTGAACTTGAAAAGAAATGAGTACTGATCGTCCTTTGTACATTCCGTTGCCCATCTGTAGACCCTTGTTCTGCTACTTTCTGGTGGTTTCTCGGGGGTATGTAAATTCTCTAAGCACCAAAGCTCTTCCCGCATCCTCATGATATTTTCCATTTTTCTTTCAGCTATTTTCAGTCATAGTTTTTTCTTCTCTTCGTCAAGATTCTCAATTGCTTCGATTGCCCCCGGTGTGAGAAGAGGCCCTTCTTGAAAACTTGATTTCTGAGTGAGACCAGCATCTAGTTCTTGGCTGACAGTAAGTTATAATTGTTCTTCTTCATCATCAATTTCGTAGATTTCCGCTTCCTGAGGTTGACCTTGGCTTTTGCTCCCAAATTCACTGCCAAGGTCAAAGGAAGGCTATGTGAAATCCAAATAATCGCCCAACGCCACCATTTCAGCGATAATGCTCACGCTCAAATCCATTTGTTTCTGAACCTCTTTATCCGTTGGAATATCATGCTCTTTAGCACGAGCACTTCAAGGTAGTTAAACCAAAAAGGGAAAATCAGATTATTTAAAAGAAATAAGTAAAACATAAAACAAAGAGGTAAAAGGGACTTTCAGAAATTTGTGTATAGTTTGTAATAGTATTTCAGTGCACTTTTTTCCTTCTTCAAGGTTTCTTACCTCCTTGATTGCAAATCTTGAACAATCGGAGGCTGCTCAACGTTTTTTGCCTAGGTTGCATCATTGTTTGTAGTGCTGCAATGTAGTTACACCAGAAAAGAAAGTAATACTAAAAAAAAAAATGAGTCAAACAGAAAACAGCAAGGTAATACAACAACAACTATAGAAGGACAGAATACAAGGACAAAGTGTACAGAAATCCTAAGCTTTTCAAGGTTCTTACCTCTTCGTTTCTGGCAAATCTCTTAGAGTCAACTCTTCCGTCACCGCTTGTCGTGGAACAATCACAGATTCTTCGGCAACATGCTTTTCTGGCGCCAAAACAATGACAGGTTGAGTTGTACTGCAAGGAAGTTAAATAAAAAAGAAACTAATATTAATAAAAGAACTAAGTAAAACATGAAAACAGGTAGTTAAAAACGAGTTTATAACCTATAGTGTACAAAATGTATACAAAAACTAACCTAGAGTGTACCGAAATAATAATGAAGAGTTTCAAATCTGAAATAATGAAATCAGAGCTCGAGAAAATTGCATAGCAGAAACACAAGCATAAAATGTACACAAAAACTAACCTAGAGTGCACCGAAATAATAAAGTGTATTGTTTTGAATATTATTTGTGTACAGATTCACTTACATGTGTTGGGTCGTCAACTCTGTGGTGAGTACCTATTCTTCAACAATTATAGGCTCGTCAACCTCCATTGCAGCCGCATCCTAAGGAGGAGCATCCTCCATTGCAGCAGCGGCAGTAGTTGGAGCATCTTGAGGACCTTGTACATTTTCTTGACTTTCAGAATCACCTAGATAAATCAAAAGGTAAACTAAATTATTGAAACAAATAAGTAAAATAAGTATTATATGATTCATACTTACATGTATTAAGAATTGAAAGACTTTTGAGACAAGTTGTCGTCGCTAGAAAGGTTGATGGTACGTTAACTAGAAAAGTCAACAGGAGTATCCACAATTGCGGCAGCAGCATTAAGCTCTGCTGTAACATGCTGAGGAGGCTGTATTGGTTCAACATTCAACATTCATGGCTTCATGTCTCTTCTTAGTCCTTCTTTCTATTCTTCCTACGATGTTAAAAAAATAATACAAACTATCAAAATTCCACATAAATATTATGCTAAACTGTACACAAATAAATTTCAACTAGATAAAAGTACTTACGCCTCATCTTCAGATATCGTTTTCTCTGAATTTGAATGAGAATCTGAATCAGATTCAGATTTAGATTCTGATTCATGTTCAAATTTTGAGGAGGCAACCTCCTCAATGTGTTTCCTCTTTCGGAGTATCTTCTTCCCTTTAACTTTTTCTATTTATAACGACTTTGCTAGCGTGCTGCTCATTATCTGCGCCTTTTTTGGCGGCTCGACCTTTTTTGTTGTTTTCTTCCCCGCGCTCGACAGTCTTTTCGATACCCTGCTTCTAGCTTGATTCACCAAACCCTGCAACACACAAAAGAGAATTCAAGTGTTTATTATTTTGGTGCACTTAAGAAAATTATTTGTGTACACAATGAGACAAATATACTTACCCCTGAATCTTCGAATTCAACTTTTATTCTTTTCTGCAGCTGTCGTCTTTCCAGTACGCCAGCCACGAATATATATATTATGAGGAGAGCAAATACGCACCCGTCAACACTCTTGAGATTTTTCTTTCTCATTTCCTGTATTTCATTGAGCAAGAAGCTATAGACATGTCGTGCCCAATTCATTGATGCTGGATTGGTGACATCGAGAACCGTTGGTAGAGTTTTCAGTGAGAGAGACTTTAATTATTTCGGACACAACAGGGCCTTCTAGATGTAGAGAATGAAGGCTCTCTTGTAAAAGGTAATGTTCTCTTCCGAATCCAGTGGCGTGTCTTTCACCATATCCCTCAATTCAGCCAAGGACTTCTTTCTGAAATGGTCTGCAGCGTCATATTGTTCCCTGAGCACCTGTTTTTTGACCAGTTTCAGTGGATATATATCCCCCGTTGCAGGTAATCCGAAAACATACCCAATTTTTGCAGCGTTGATGGATATCTTTGCTACATTAGTCTTGATGCTGCTGGTCGGTATAAGAAAGTATTCCACTAGTTCCAGCATGATTAAATTGTTGAAATTGAAATTGGAGACGTTTTCCACTAGGTCACTGAACCCCATCTCGTGCACAAGCTCATTCTTCTTGTTTGAAAGATTAATGTAGACCTTTGCAACTTCAGAAGGGCTGCACCTTGTCCTATGAGATTTTTGCAAAATTTGTAGAACATTAGGTTAGAAGATTAAACATAATCTAAACTCCACCAAAATAATTATGAAGAGCTTACATCGTATTTCACGTCGATGTCGTCCTTCTGCTCTTTTACGGCTTTACTTTTCCTTGCCATCGTGTCTGCAGAATACAAGTGTACACAAAACCTGAGTTAGAGTGCACCGAAATAACAAGAAGAGCTTCAAATCTCAAATAATGCAACCAAAACTCAACCAAATCTAATAGCAACAAAGCCAACACAAAATATACACAAAAACTAACCTAGAGTGCACCAAAATAACAAGGAAGAGCTTCAAATCTCAATTAATGCAATCAGAGCTATAGAAAAGTGCATAGCAGAAACACAAGCACCAAATGTACACAAAAACTAACCTAGAGTGTACCGAAATAATAAAGAAGAGTTTCAAATATGAAATAATGAAATCAGAGCTCGAGAAAAGTGCATAGCAGAAACAGAAGCACAAAATGTACACAAAAACTAACCTAGAGTGTACCGAAATAATAAAGAAGAGTTTCAAATTTGGAATAATGAAATCAGAGCTCGAGAAAAGTGCATAGCTGAAACACAAGCACAAAATGTACACAAAAACTAACCTAGAGTGTACTGAAATAACAACAAAGTGTTTCAAATCTGACATTATGAAATCAAAGCTCAAGAAAAGTGCATAGCAAAAACACAAGCACAAATGTACACAAAAACTAACCTAGAGTGTACCGAAATAACAACGAAGTGTTTCAAATATGAAATAATGCAATTGGAGATCAAGAAAAATGCATAGCAAAAACACAAGCACAAAATGTACACAAAAACTAACCTAGAGTGTACCGAAATAACGACAAAGTGCTTCAAATCTCAAATAATGCAATCAGAGATCAAGAAAAGTGCATAGCAAAAACACAAGCACAAAATCTACACAAAAACTAACCTAGAATGTACCAAAAGAACGACGAAGTGCTTCAAATCTCAAATAATGCAATCGGAGATCAAGAAAAGTTCATAGCAGAAACACAAACACAAAATGTACAATAAAACAAACCTAGAATTGAAGGGAGTTAAACACGAAGTAATTCGAAGTGATCTGAAATGTACCTTTGGATTCTTAGTGTTTATCTTCTGTTGTAGCTTCTGTTGACGATCAAAGAACATTTTTGAACCTTTTTTCTAGCTTCTATTGCTATTTTTAAACGTCTTCGATTTCTTATTCAATTCTTCGATTGATGATTGAAATCTTGTTTTTGTTGCTTCTGTTGCGCATTGGAAGGATTTCTTGAACGTTTTTGTATCTAATTTCGAATGTTTCAGTGAGTGAGTGAGTAAGTGAATGAAATTCATTACCTTTTGAAAAAGCGGGGTTTGTTAAGCACATGTGCACGCGTTTTGGTGGTGAGAGTGGTGGTGTTATTAGTAGGTTACTTGGTTAACCACTTGGTTAGATAATTCACTTGTTCCAATAATATGATTGAAAAATAAGACTCTATGTTTTGTATTTTTATTTAAAAAAACAATTAAGCTAGCTGACCAAGTGGTTTTATGTAACCAAGTGGTTAGCCAAGTGTTTTTCACCACGCGCCATCAATCCTTATTATAACGAATATATCGTTATTGGATGTGCCATAAATCTCAATTCAGTTTTGTTTCCGTTTTTCGTTCTTGAAGCTTGGTTCTTCGTTCTCTTCCCTCTCTTCGTTTTCGTTCTTCATTTGAGGATTGGTGATTTCTGCAACTCCTTTTGCTTTGTTTTTCAATTGCGACGCGATCTGTGCATATACTCGAGGTAATTGCATTTCTCATCTCTGCAATCTTGTTAGATATATTCATCATTTTCGTTTTCTTTCTGAATTTGATGATTCGCAATTGGTGATTGGTGTTTTCTTCTCTTTCTCCATGATTTCTGCAACTCTGTTATGCTCTGTTTTTCAATTGCAATGAGATCTGTGAATATGCTTCGTGTAATTTCGTTTTTGTTCTCTGCAATGTTGTTAGATCTGGTCATCGTTTTCGTTTTCTTCTTCTGTTTTTAGATTTCGTCTTTCAACGTTCTTCTTTGTTTTCTTTTTCGATTTGTGTTGTTAGATTTCATCTCTATTTTTTGTGATTCAGGTTGTGCTAGAATGGAAGCTTCGAGTTCAGATGCATCAGTGGAATTGAATTTGGATAATTCGTGTGAATCAAACAACACAGAAGAGGTTTAATTTGCTTTTCGAACTAATTTAGTGTTTCTTAGTTTGGTTGTTCATGCATTATAGTTTTCTGCTGTGTCTTTGTGTTGTTTTAACTTCTGCACAGTTTGGTTTATTTTTCTGCTCAGTTGTTTAGTCTTAGTTTGGTTCTGAATTTACTTCTGCTCATTTTGGCTTTGAATTTCTGCTCATCTTAGATTTCTATTTCTGCGAAATTTTGTGATTTTGTTGATTCAAGTTGTTGCTGTTGTTGTGAACTCTTTTTTGCTCACTTTAGCTTCATGTTTCTGCATAGTTTTGTTAAATATTTTAGTTCTGCTCATTTTGGCTTTCACTTTCTGCGCAGTTTTTATGTGATGTTGATGAGCAGTATGTGCCAAAGGTTGGCATGCTTTTTCA